>CAJNDT010005268.1:355000-574048 GCA_905221615.1 Symbiodinium sp. CCMP2592 | reverse complement strand
CCCTCGCAGAATTCCGCAGTTTTTGAGCTCGGGTTGGTCCCCATTTTGAGGCCAAAAATTGGTTCCCAAAGCTGAGACCGCCTGCTTGGAAACTATTAGGGGAGACCCCATTTTGGGCTTCGTTTTTGGAGCTCGAAAATGGGCTCTAGAATGGATCGAAAACCTTTGGACAAAGATGCTCCCAATTCGATTGGAACTTTGCTCGAAAAACAACCTTGTAGCTATGCGCGGGGTCTGTGCGTGGTCAGCTTGAGACTGTTGACCATGATGTCATGACAACTACTTGTCATAAATACCACAGCATGGCAAGCAAGGCGGCAACTGACTATGGGGGTACCTTAATGCGTCCTACAGTTTTCGTGGTTTTTCGAACACTGAAAATGGCCTCGCGCGATAGAACAATTTTGGAATTGTTTGTCCACAAATCTTGAAACCTTCCAGACCCCCCGCTCCCCCCAACTTCAACGTTTACATAGAAGCGCCCAATGAGCATTGCGGCACACATTGCGGCACACATTGAAATTGAGGGGGCGGGGGGGAGGTTTCTGAATATGCAAACAAGAAGACTGTCAATGACTGACTGCTGCTGCACTCGATAAAAACCATAACTCCTTCATAAAGTCTCGTTATAGATCCTCCCCGAAGTCCTGCATGATCTTTCCCTAAACCCTCGCATGGCCAAGGCCCCCGTAAACTTGTAGATAGACTACCCTACAATTTTTTGCACATGCCACCCCTCATGTTTTTCGTGTATGCTCCTCCAAACGCTTGCTTGCGGACCCTCCCCCAAAATCCTGCCTTGCAGATCCTGCCCTAAACTCTGCAGATCCTTCCCTAAACCCCCCCTCTTGCATTCCAAACCCTGCCCCGCAGATCACTCCCCAATGCCTCCTGCTCCTCTAAAGGAGCAGTAGCCGCCCGCCTGCTCCCCTAAAGTAGCAGCAATCGTCCGCGTGCTCCTGTAAAGTAGAAGTCTTTTCCAGCTGCTGCTTCCACCGCTCTTCATTTTCCTTAGAGCGCTGGTGCTTGGCCGCGCCTTACACTACACAATCTCCAGCTATTAAAAATTATAGAGTCTTAAAATTCTTTATATTTAAAAGTAGCGTAGCGTAAGGCAGGCCGTTCTGGTGGCTAAGCTCTGCTTAGATGCTGCTCTCTTTGCCCGCGTCGGCCCTGGAAGCGTCTGCAGGGCCCAGGAGGCTTCTGGAGGCCCCTGCTGGCTTGGACCCACTTGAAGCGGACACAACGCTAGAAAGCCGTTCTCAATGACCAAACCGATAGACGTACACAAGGACAGATTCCTAATCGCTGTTCAACCAGTCATTGAGGACGGGTTTCTGCTGTAGTGTTTGCAAGTTTTCGCTCCCATACTACAGCGGGGACAAGCGTTGACATTCTCTGTTCCTAAGCCTTGAACAGACCATTGTCAACTTTACCTTCTAGTTCGGCCGAATTCTGATAAGGTGGATTTGCTGAAAACTATGGAAAAAGTCCGTGAGGACCTTCAGGTTGGAAGACACCAATGGCTTGCCACCGAACAGGACCTTGCAAATGGGTATTCCCCAATAGCTTGCCTTAAACCGCAAAAGTAGATTGCCCAAAATCGACCACGGGCCGAACAGAATCGTTTAGTTGGATTCGCGTTAATAAATCATTTTCGTTTTACTAACGCGAATCCAACTATACGATTTTGGTCGGCACAAATTCCTATTCTTCGTGCGCATTTCCAGTGTTTTGGTGGTCCTGCAGGCCTCCCAACCCTTAGCCCTCCAGATAATGCCGCCCAAGCCTCCACCTGGCATAGTGCCCGAATAGTGCCCGAATAGTGCCCGAAATAGTGCCCGAATGAACCCTTCATAGTGCCCAAATACATTTCCTTTCGTAAAGGAAGGAAAATCTCCTTTTTCTGCGCGAAAAATCATTTGGGCACTATGAAGGGTTCATTCGGGCACTAGTTCGGGCACTATTTCGGGCACTATTCGGGCACTATTCGGGCACTATTTGAAGGCGTCTACTATTTATGCACCGCAGCCTTGCCAAGTCCCTCCCAACACTGCTCCAGCCCTGAAAACCTCCGTCCAGGGCTTCCCTACCCTGCCACACTTTCGACGAGCTTTACGAGCCCATTTTCGGGGCCCGGAAAACAACAAAAAACGTAGGACACATCAGAGTACCCCCACAGGTACAGTGGCAAACAACGGTGCTTAAGCAGCACAAGCCCAATCACCAGGGTAGCAACGGAGCGTTTTGATTGATTTCAACAGACGCGGTCGCTCGCGACACTGGTCGCCGCATGTCGGGAAAAACTTTGGTAAAGCTTCAAACACGTCTCCCTCGCAGAATTCCGCAGTTTTTGAGCTCGGGTTGGTCCCCATTTTGAGGCCAAAAATTGGTTCCCAAAGCTGAGACCGCCTGATTGGAAACTATTAGGGGAGACCCCATTTTGGGCTTCGTTTTTGGAGCTCGAAAATGGGCTGTAGAATGGATCGAAAACCTTTGGACAAAGACGCGCCCAATTGGATTGGAACTTTGCTCGAAAAACAACCTTGTAGCTATGCGCGGGGTCTGTGCGTGGTCAGCTTGAGACTGTTGACCATGATGTCATGACAACTACTTGTCATAAATACCACAGCATGGCAAACAAGGCGGCAACTGACTATGGGGGTACCTTAATGCGTCCTACAGTTTTCGTGGTTTTTCGAACACTGAAAATGGCCTCGCGCGATAGTACAATTTTGGAATTGTTTGTCCAAAAATCTTGAAACCTTCCAGACCCCCCGCTCCCCCCAAATTCAATGTTTACATAGAAGCGCTCAATGATCATAGCGGCACACATTGCGGCACACATTGAAATTGAGGGGGCGGGGGGGAGGTTTCTGAATATGCAAACAAGAAGACTGTCAATGACTGACTGCTGCTGCACTCGATAACAACCATAACTCCTTCATAAAGTCTCGTTATAGATCCTCCCCGAAGTCCTGCCTGATCTTTCCCTAAACCCTCGCATGGCCAAGGCCCCCGTAAACTTGTAGATAGACTACCCTACAATTTTTTGCACATGCCACCCCTCATGTTTTTCGTGTATGCTACTCCAAACGCTTGCTTGCGGACCCTTCCCCAAATCCTGCCTGCTCTAAACTCTGCAGATTCTTCCCCAAACCCCCCCTGCCCCGCAGATGCCTCCTGCAGCACAAATTCCTATTCTTCGTGCGCATTTCCAGGGTTGGTGGTCCTGGCCTTCCAACCCTTAGCCTTCCAGATAATGCCGCCCAAGCCTCCACCTGGCATAGTGCCCGAATAGTGCCCGAATAGTGCCCGAAATAGTGCCCGAATGAACTCTTCATAGTGCCCAAATAATTTCCTTTTGCAAAGGAAAGAAAATCTCTTTTTTCTTCGCGAAAAAACATTTGAGCAAAGGAGGGTTTATTCGGGCACCAGTTCGGGCACCATTTCGGGCGCTATTCGGGCACTATTTGAAGGCGTCTACCCACTCTGCACTGCAGCCTTGCCAAGTTCCTCCCAACACTTCTCCAGGCACTGAAAACCTCCGTCCAGGGCTTCTCTACCCTGCCACACTTTCGATAAGCTTTACAAGCCCATTTTCAGGCCCGGAAAACAACAAAACGCAGGACACATCAGAGCATCCCACAGTTAGCTGGTTCCTCCACGCAAAGTTGTCGAACTGGGGTGCAGGCTCAGTTGTATCGTGTGACACAAAGCATCCGCTTTCTTTTGTGCATCCGGCAAATCACGAAACCAAGAACAGTCAAAATAAAGCGAGTTTCTGGCAAAGCTAAGTGCGATGCTTTTCGCGGCTGGTGTGCTCACCAGGCTCGAATGTGGTTTGCAGTGACTTCCGGGCGAGAATGAATGATACTCGAAGACAGGACAGTGGAAAGCTGACCAGACGTAGTGAATTTGCATGTGAAATTCCGAAACATGTCACCTAATGTAATGCAACTATTTCCAGATTTTTATCCTTTCCAGTTTTTGAAATATTAATTAATTTGGAGTGTTTGGATTGGGAATTTGAAAGATTGATATTTGCAGGCATGTGCAGTGACGTCTCTCTCTCTGTCTCTCGCTTCCTGCGCTTTCAAGTGTGCGAGGGCCCAGCGGCAGCTTGACAGTTTGCCATGTCTGTGCTGTGCCTGTGCAGAGCTGCGTTGCGGTGTTTGGTTGATTCAAGCCAAGCATGTGAGTTGTGAGAAACCGGAACAGCATGAACACAACTTTTCAAAGCAAATCAGTGTGCCCATACATTATTTACAGCTTGGGAGCATTTGCACAGAACTCTCAGCATGCCTGTCCGCAGCTTGAAAGAAAGCCTTGGCCCTTTCACAGGGCCACTCAGAACACAGCACAGCCGACACATCTTGGCAGTTCATGTCAGCTCAAGGTTAACCACAGAATCAAGGCACTTACGGGACAAAGCCAGGCCACTGCCACAACCTACTTCTCACCCATTGTGGCGTTCTGCTGCGGCTCGCCACTCATGGCAAAGAGCAGAGGTGGGGAAATGTCCAGAAAGGTGGGCGGTACAAGACAGAATGGAATGACTGCTCTGTACATTGCTGGATGCAGCAGAGGAAAGAGCCTTGCGACAGGATCCTAGTGCAGCCCACTTTCAGAATGACCAAATTTTGGGTGTGATGCGTGTGGCGGCGGCCTTCAAACACAGTGCTCTATCAGTGCCAGCGAAAACAGTACAACTTCTGGCAGTCTGTTTTCGGCACCGAATGCTTGCATGAGAGCTTGTATTTTTTCAATGTCGTAGAGGCCGGCCAACGTTCCGTCTCCCGCACAACCGCGCGGAGATTCCAGCCGTGGCTGTGGCACGACGCCACAGGGCTGTGCAGAAACCCGGCAGCTTAAATCGCAAGCGACAGCTGAACTTCTAACCCCAGCGGAATGTCTGCAAGCAGGAGAGTAGGCGAAAAGTGCCGCGATACTCTCTTTGTGGGGAGTCTCGTATCCCATGCTGCGTTGCAGTTGAGAGATCATGGTTCTCAAAAAAAGGCGTGGACGGAGGCTTCATCGGCTCTAAAACTGCAACGGAGTGCAGTTTTCGACTCTCAACGGTACTGCTCCAGGCGCGCGTCCGGCACCGCAAAAAAATCTGGTACCTGTCTGGCATCTGTCTGGCACCTCGCGCCGTCGCGTCTGCCGCTCCACGTGCGCGATTCAGCACCTAATTCAGCACCTCACGATTTAGCACCCGACTCAGCAACCAATTCAGCATCTCATTCAGCACCTTGCGATTCAGCACCCAATCAGCACCCGATTCACCCCGCGCCACGCACCTGGAGCACGAAGCCGCACCACGTTAGTCCGAGGGACCTCTAGGGAACCTTCGGGGCCTTTGGGCCTCTCACACACAGCACTCAGACAAAGCGGGCAAACTTTTCACTCTGCTGTTCTTGGCTTCAGCTCTCTAAATACTAGAACTGGCTCCTGATGCCTCTTAGGCATCACGCTGTAGCTCTGGCGAAAAGCAAGCAGACTTGAAGATTCACAAAACACTCCAAGCGTCCGAAAAGCTCAGGTTCGGACGACGACCGACAGGGCGACCGACCAACAGACCGACAAAATAAGGTTTCGAAAACATGCGAAATGGTTTCGTTCCAACCTCCTGAGGTTCCCAGTTGTTGATTTGAAGCACTTAAACTTGCAGACGCAGTACTTCAGTTTGGGAACGCCACCACAACAGCCTCCTGGCCGAACATGCACATGTCAAGTGTAAGGTTTCAGACTAAATGGCTAATGGGCAGCAACAACAACAATGTAACATGCAAGCATGTATGGACGAAAATTCGTATGAAATCAAAATAAAAAAGAGTGCCAGTGCAGCTGCGACCGCGACTGCAAGCTCTTCGGGTGACACCTCTGGTCCCGCCAATGGAAGTTGACACGGGAATCGCTCTAGAAGGGCAGAGAGCTACATCTGAACTCTGTTTGCTTGACGACCGGTTCGCAGAAGCTGGACGAGTCAGAGCAAAGCGCCGTCCCAGTTCAGCAGAGTACGTTGGACGTCGGAAACCTCTACTTTGCAGTGCAACATTTTCCAAGGTTTTTGCCAACGCAAAGCTTGTGTTGACATGCATCGCACACTGATCAGTTCAAAGAATCTTCCATTGACTTGTCTGTCAGTCCTGCACTCTAGCACAGCGCTCTAAACATACCCTGAGCTTCAGGTCCACGAGCAAGAAGCTGTTCTGGGAGTCTTGAAGCACCTGGACGAGGACGCAAAGAAGTACCTTTTGTTGCGCCAGACCACCAGCGGTCTGGATGCCATGTTGCAAGAGCTGCAGTTTTACGACGAGCAGCTTCGAGTGCTAAACTTCCAGAAGGAGCACCACCACGGCAACCTGAACGCGTTCGGTGCTGGAAAAGGCGACAAGGGTGACAAAGGGAAAGGCGACAAAGGCAAGAAGGGCAAAGGAGACAAAGGGAAAGGTAAAGACAAAGGAAAGGGCAAAGGAGAGAGCAGACAAGGGCAACAAGGAGAAGGAGAAGCCCGGAAAGGGTTCAGCTGCACGTGCCAAGAGCAAGGCCAAGAAGACCGACGTTTGCCACAACTGCGGAAAGAAGGGACATTGGGCCCGCGACTGTTGGCTGAAGCAAGCTGCTGCGGTTTCCCCCCACGAGGCCAACGCCACTGTGACGACAGGTGCTGCGGAGAGTTCGGGGAGCGCTACAGCTGCCAAGGCTGCGCCGAAGGCGCCGAGCAACCAGCCCACTACGAAGGGCGACGTTGGGAAGGGAACAGAGAAGGGCGTCAGAACGTTCCTTGAGGGAGCATACTTTGCGATGCCCATGGTCGCACCTTCCTTCGTTGAGTCGGGAGAGAAGATCTATTGGCTTCTCGACTCTGGGAGCTCGTACCATGTGGTTTCCCAGGCGACGCTTGAGAGTGGACACGTCAAGGTTTTGTCAAGAAAGAAGCGACCGAAGACTGTGTGCCAGACTGCCACCGGCGACCTGGTGGAAGTGGGAAGCGACACCCACGCGACGATCGAGGTGAATTTTCTCACCACTCGACACTTTGAGCAGCGAGGAGGAGTTCTGAGCACCTTTGCGTGCACCTGTCGTCTAGAAGCGGTAGTTAGCAGCGAAATCAAACACAACCTGATAAACCTCAACCTCCTCTGTTGGAGAGGCTGGAAGCCTACCCTTTACCGGGGTCTCTTAACAGCGGAACGTAAGGAGGTGACGCTGCTTCCAGCAGTGTTCGGCGACTGCACATGGCTTCAGAGTGTGATGGCTGATTCTTCCGCGAAGCTCACGCTTGCGAGTGTCTCGTCGTCTTGCGGTCTGTCGAGTGGTAGGTCTTTTGAGTTTTCCTCACCTGAGAAACAGCATGAGCATGAGTTTTCGCACGATGAGCATGATTTTTCACAGCATGGGCATGATTTTTCACGACAACAGCATGAAACAACGCATGTTGAACCGAGTGTTTTGCCACATGCTTGCGAGGACTCTGTTGGGCAGTTGGTAGGTCAGTCGTCTTGCGACAGCTCAGGAGTGCAGTTGGTAGGTCAATCGTCTTGCGGCAGCTCAGGAGTGCAGTTGGTAGGTCAATCGTCTTGCGGCAGCCCTGGAGTGCAGTTGGTAGGTCAGTTGCCTGCTAGAGTGGTAAAGCTTTTGCAATCGAGTGCCGTGGATCCATCTTCTTCACCTTTGCGCTCGGGGACCACATCTTCCGATCGAGGCCAGTGGGTGCAGCCAGGTTTTAGTGATTCTTCAGTGCAGCCAGTTTCTGTAGTGCAACCTGCGTGCAGTGATTCTGAAGAGCGTGTGCTTGGCGTGCATGGTCGGTTGGTTGGTCGGTCGGTTGTGCATGACGGTGTGTGCAGTTCGAGCGACAGTGTAGGTGAACAGAGGGTTTCCGCAGATCGCCAAGGCACAAGCTTGAGCCTTAAGGGTTTAGCTGATGAAGGCCAGTGCGAAGAAGGGCTGGACAGGCCGGGCGGAAACAATGGAGATATCCTCCGACGAGGAGGTAGGGGGGCCACCTGCCCCAAAGGCGACTGGGGTGAGCCTCGCGGACCGGGTCAACAGCTTCAGTTGGACCCCTCCTTATATTGCCCCAGAGGGGAAGTGGTCAAGCCCTCAGGCCCTGAGCCACAACAACCGCAACTACTGCGAGTACTGCATGGTCTGCGGGAAACACGCGACGGAGGCTCATTTAATGTCCGACAGCCACAATCACCACATGAAGTCGTGGATCGCCAGGAACCGCCCTGGTTTGAGGCTTCTACCGGACAGGCTTAGGCGTTTGGCACAAGCACAGTGACGGGTCCTTGACCCAGCCCGCGCTCTAGGAGCGCTCGAGTGCTTCAAAGTTTCGACTTTTAGGACTAGGACTTCACTTCCGCAGTCCCGCCCCCGCCTTTGGCAGTGTGGCATCACAGCTTTACTTCACAGCTTTCTTCACAGTTTCGGTGTCCTAGCTGGTGTTCCCTCCCAGTAAGTTTTTTCCTAGAATTTTTACAGCGCCATGGCCGACGTAGCCATGGCCAAGAAAGAGGAGCAGGAGTCCCAGGAAGCTCCCGCGCTGGAGCCGACGGAGGTGCCCAGCACACCCAGTGAGCCGATGGCCGCCGGGCCAACGCTACCGCAGCTGGCGCCGCGCACAGGCGGCGATGAGATTGCCCAGGATGAGCTGGCACAGTTTCGAGAATGGCAAAAGCAGAGGGCAGAGGCAAAGGCCCACGCCGCGCCGACCTCGCCACCAAAGAAGCAGAGGACCGATGATGAGGAAGACATGGCCGAATTTGAGGTGAAGCTCGTGGACCTCGACATCAACTTTGCGGACCTGGACCCAGAACTGCAGAACAAGCTTCGGAGCAGCAAGAGCTCCCGCCGAGATTTTCTGGCTATCCACACAACAGACAGACTTTATAATCCCACAGATGGCACATGGTCGGAGCAGCCTACCACGAAGAAGAGAGATTTTGGAAGCATTACTGAAAGAGCCATGCCAAACTTGACGGCAGAGGACAACGTGCAGCAAGCCATGCTGCAGTACCACCAGAAGAGCATCCTTCCTTCCCTGGACCAGTTGCAGATGTGCTGCGATCAATTTTACAAGATGGCACAACATGAGTTCGCGATGACACAGTATACCCTGGACAGGCATTCCAGCCAACTGCAGGTGCTGGAGCGTTCCAAGGCCAACAAAACCATACTTTTGCTGGATTTACCGCCAATTTTCAACAAGAAGACCCTGGACGCAAATGTTGGGTATTATCTGCAAGCCGCCGGCCTCCAATGGGACCAGGTGGCGGCAATGCACAATCATATGGTTTCCTCCGCCTCTTCACTTGTTCGCCTGGAATTTCTCACTGAACAGCAAGCTGCCCAGTTTAGGGACCAGATGAGACAAGGTCGCCGTTACTGGCGCGACCCCCAGCAGCAAGACCACAAGATCAGGATTGAGCAGGATCAGCCATTGGAAGACAGATTGGCTATGCAACCGTATTATGCTCTACTTGAAGTCCTCGCCGAGCTCTATGTGGAAGAAACTGGAGAAGACACCCACGCCTCCCTACAGACCTGGAGGCAGACACTGCAGATCTGGACCCCTAAGGGGGTGGAGCCCAAGCAACTTATTGGGCAGGTGAGCTACGTGCTTGATCCGCGCTTTGCGCGCCGCTACTCATGCTTGCTTTTGGTACATGACAGATTCTACGACGCGGCCCTGACAAGATGGCATGCAAAATTTTCGCGGAGACTTCGGGATACCTTATTTCTGGCACAGGCGCTCAAGCGCGCCACTTCTGACCGCACGACTGTGCAACGCGCTTCCTACGACAAGGCCTTCGACCTCACTACTGCCTCCCATGCGCAGGCTTTCCCTTACACGGTGATGCCGGTACGCATTTCGGATGATCTGGCTTCTATGCTTGAGTCTCACCCCATGTTGCCTTTTCAAGGCGCTGGCGGCATGACCGCCTTGACGGCCCAGGCTTTCTTAGATAGGGTTTTGAGGATTACGGCAAAGGGTCCCTAGGGCTAAGGGAGCCGGAAAAGGTAAGCCCCAAACCAAATCCCGAAACGATCGCCAGGACCAATGGACTCCCCAGATGGGCAAAGGCAGCAGTCACCGATCTTCTTACCAAGGATGGTCCCAGAAATCCGGATGGTCTGACTACAACACATACCAGAAGCCCAAAGATAAAGGCCAGGCCAAGGGCCAATGGAAGGAACGCGACCACGACTCCAGAACCAACTGGAAGAAGGACGACGACCAGGATAACAATGATAGTTGGGGCGCCTGGGGTTCAGGTCCCTGGGCCCCCTCCAGAACACCTAAAGGCCCAATTTTCGGAGGCTCGGGCAAAGGCTCCCCACAGCAACAGACCCAGCACAACAAAGGTAAAGGCCACAGTCACATTCAGCCAGTCTTTATTTGCGAGCATTGCTCCTGTGCCCTGGGTTACTGCATTGATTGCCCTAAGTGTAAGGAACACCCAGTGCCCCCCGGTTTCATGTGGAAAGACACGGTCCCCTGGAAGAACCGGTAGTGGTCTCCACACCGACTCGGAGATAGGCGAAGAGACCCTTCTGTGCAACGGACCAAGTGAAGGAAAAAACGAGAGGAGGGTGCAGAGTTTCCCGCAGCCACCGACTAGCAAGGTTTCGAGACTCCCTGGCTCCCAAACCTCTGCTAGACTCCCCCCAACTGGGCTCAGGACATCCGAGACGATCAGGCCACAGTGCAGTCTTTTCACAGCCTGTGGTGCCTGCGGTCAGGCAGGCTGGGCAGACCACAGGAATCCACGTTCTTCTACCTCCTCTTTGACACCACAGACCCTTATGCGGTGACGCTAGACACAGACGATGAGGGTCCTGGCTTCAAGTTGTATTGCCTGCGGGATTGGCAGGGCAAAGGAGTCCGCCCACCAACACGGTTATACGCCGCCTTTGCCGAGCCTCATGCCCGCAGCGTACTAGGTCGTATGCCAATCCCGCAGAGTGCCACGGAGCAAACAGTGGACTCTCATGACATGCTGTGGGCTGTGGCGTCGCTCCCTGGCAGCTACTATTTGGCTCAGGCTCTTTGTACTGTTTGCGTGGTAGGGTCATCTGTGGTGGCAGCACCGCTAGCAAGCTCCACCAAGGCCGGGCGATGGTGGATGGGGTCCGTGTCAAGAGCTTGGATCAGTGTAGTCAGATCAGTTTGCCAATCCGCTATACTGAAGACGCGCGGGCATCCGACACTGTACAGCTCATCGACGAATCTGGGATCCTCTCGCACTCCCGCTCCCGCGCTGACGGGAGGCTGCAAGACAGCATGCCCGCTCTTATCGTATTTCGCGGTCGCCAGACCACAGGAAAGAGTGCCTGCATCACCAAACAGAAACGATGACTGAGCGTAATCCGCCCCGACTAGTTCCCGCAACCTGTACCGGAGGTGTAAGGCGGGGGCCCCCCCTCCGGCGCCAAACATGACTGCGGACGAACATCTCGTTCATCTGCGGCACATTCTACCGTCACAGGACGATTGCGATACACTCCTTTCTCTGCCAATGTCCTTAACTGCGGGGTCGCTACGCGTCAATGTTGACCAATTTGGGTACGCCATTTGCAGCTTTGCGGACAGAGCCATGCGAATGCGATGTTGTTCCGAGGAAGAGGCCTGGCGACTCTGTGTTAATCCTCTAATCGCTATCAGTGCGGCCCTAGCGGAACTGTGTGAACCTCTGCAACACTTGGCAGATGACAAGGCCTTCGGACGAAATCGTTGCGCAGTGGCAGCATGCAGATTTGGCCACGCTGGACAATACCATGGCGAGGGATGGCAGCTTTATATTAATGGCCCTAGGTGGTCCCAGCAGGCGGATCTCGCCACTTCAGTATTGCAGTGCCCTGCTCCCCATCCAGGTGCTGCTCTATGTGGTCCGGCGCCTGGTCGATCGTCCTCAGGCTTACCCGCATCTTTCGGTTCTCGAAGCCTTTCGTGACAGCGACCAACAGGCCGCGGATGAGGGGAGACAGGGACAACTTGGCATTCGCCTCGCGGCCTCCTTCGAAGCACGGGAAATTTGTCCTTTGCAATTACGCACAGGGAGCAGACTACGGCAGTACTGGGAAAATGGCGTCATCGCGCTTCATCATGCCTGCGTGAATCCCGACATCTTCACCCATCCGGCCGCTTATCAAGGACGCTTTCGCATTTACATTCCGCTCTCAGAAGAAGCGCTCGGCTTGCGACCAGCAGCGGCACTGAGCCTGCAGCCAGCTGGACTTTTGTCGAGTGCGCTGGCTAGAGTTCGACAGTGGACACACCAGGAAGGCTATGACTTACGTGCAGCCCTGGCAGTCTGGCTACCAGGACCCAAACGCATCACCATGTATTACCCAGAACGACTCTATCTGCTGGGCAGCCATACGGTGACAGGCCGGCATGCGGAGATCGTCCGTCGGGACTTCGCGGATGTTCCTATGCGCGCCCATGATGGCTACCAGCCATACACTCTGGGATGGAACCACCGCCTAGAAGACTGGGTAGCTGCTGCTCGGCAGTTCCGGGCACAAGGGGGACTGGGTAACGGCCTTGATTATCAGTTCTTAGGATTCCGGCTTGTACCTGACTACCACACTTCTTCCACCAATTACTGGTACACTTGGCGCCAGCTTAAGAAGCGCTTGGATAATGGAGAGTGGAAGTTTCTGTACGCCTTAAATGACGAACAAATGGAAGATCACCGTTACTTCCGCAGGATACTTTGGGAGGTTGCCGAACGCTACTGGGCGCGACATGCGCCTAATGTCCGCCTATAATAAGGTGCGTGGACGACCGACAGATCGATGGTTGACCTTAGTCGGCCTACCACAGCAGCTGGTGTGCCCGTTTTGGGTCCTGGCCATTCGGCTACGGGCAGATATGTGAGTCCAGCAAGCACAGTGCAGTCCGAACCCTAATCGAACCCTAATGAGCCCCCTTTTCAGTGGTAGATGGCTAGCAACGCAGCCGTGGATACTTTTTGCCAGGAGCCTTCACATGCACATGTACCTGGCTTATCTTGCGAAGTTCTATCACTAGCGGAGGGCAAGTAGCCAGACGGCGTAGCCGTAGTTCAGTCGCCGCCATGGAGGCACTGCCGGACTTCCTGTTGGTTGCTGTCATTCCTTGGATTGTCCTACAACGGATTCCAGCCCTCTTTGGAACACCGCCATGTGACGTCACCCGGCACTTCATGAGGTCTGTCGGTCGACAGGAACGCCGAGCTGCCCGCATCTTGCTCCAGCGCCAGTATGATGCCCACTATTCCCGAGTTGAAGTGCGCCTCGCGCAGTACAACCTTTACAGCTATCGGGTGGCGCACGATTTTCAGGTTCCTGCACGACTCGGCATTCATGTGCGGGCCACCGTGGTACAAATTGATCTAGAGCATGTTGTCACGCTGGCATCGGTGTCTCGGGAGGCCTACGGGCTAGTCTCTCAGTCCCTCCAGCAAGCGGCATTCCTTCGAACACCAGCCATTCAGGAGGCCCTTATTGAGCTGCAGCCGTGGTCCTTCGCATGCATGGAGCAGTGGGGGCTGCCCTACTTTTCTGTCGAACGGTGGGGGAACTACCTTTTACACGCCTGCGGCTACCGCTGTCGGACTTAGCCCTGAGCCATGACCCTTGACCGGCCATACCTTGGCCCTTGCGAGACCCACCAGTGGGAAGCTGGGCGAGGTGGGCTCTGAACACAAGCTAGCTGCGGGACTCGAGCCGCGGGAATCACCCCTCCTTTGTGGCAGGGGCATTGTGCCCCTGCGCCTGACACCCCGGGTGGCCGGACTGCAAGCACGGAGTAGAGTCGTGTTTAGGGCTGCCAGCATGCCTGGCTTGCACTGGCCCTTCGTTGCATTCGAGGAAAACTGCTAGGTGGTGGGATGCTCAGCCCCACCACCTTTCGTGGTTGTGCTCCCCAAGGCAAGTCCGTGCTCCCCGTTTAGGGGTTTCACTTTCTCTTGTCAGGTTTTGCCTGCGTACCTTGATCATCACCCTGGCGTCGCCCCCAGTGAGGCAGCTTGACAGGCTGCCCATGTGCGTGCTTACGGGCGTCTCTCTCATTGCTTGAATGATGCCAGGCATGGGCAGCATCATGGCGCATCAAACCGGCTGCCGGGTTTACTGGTGACGACAAATACGCTATGGCATAGTCTATGCCCAGCTCTGCATTGCATGGCCCTCGGGATGCCCAAAGGGTCCATCGATCTCAGAGGACTGGCCTTACCATACGTTCAGTGCCCTTGCGAGACCCGATTGGGAAGCGGGAAGCTGGGCGCGATAGGGCCTCGAATGCAGGGTAATCGAGGACCAGCTCTGCGGGGCCAGTTCGTACAGTGTCTGGGTCTGGGAAGATAGGTACTACGATTACCATCCCGGGCGGCGGGATAACCGGCACGGCCGAGCTCCGCGACTTGAGACGCAGACTATGCAGCTGCCACCGGCGTCATTGCTGCAAAAAGTTGAATCTGCGGGTGGCAGCGATCGTGCCCGCCTGCTAGGGCCCTGCGCCTGCATCGGACTTAGCTCAGCCATGTGACTCCACTACACGCTCGACATGTTTTCAACTGTGCAGCTGGGCTCATCATATGTGCCTTGCCCTTCCGTAAGGTTGTAGATACCTGGCCATGGCGGATTTATCAGAGAACACTCTCTTACGTGTCACCACCTATGTCTCTGTTCAACCCCTCTCGCTGCTCTACTGCGCTCCGCCGAATGTCGCTACGCGGCAGCTATTGAGTGCTGTGGGCTCGCGAGAGCGCAAAACGGCCGGTCTTGCCTTTCGGCAACAGCTGACGGCATACCAACGGTCGGTAGCCGCATACCTGGATCGGTGTGTGTTTGTGTGTTGGCAAATAGAGCGCAGACCCCGTGGCGTTCCGACACATCGCTTCCATTTCAACACTATTTTTCTTTTCAAGCAGCCATTTCGACATTGCCAAGATTCCAGACGTCCACGGCCCTAAAACACCATGCGGCACCCCAATTTTTTCGAATCTTGAGCCCGCCCGTCGGGACTGCGCCCCGACGGCCCCGCCAAGCCGGCCGTTTTGCGAGCCGACCAGGCACGGGTGCGGACCCGATTTCGGAATGCGTTCCGCGTGGTTGACCGAATCGGCCCTTCCCTGTCAAATCGGTGCCAGCCAGCCCCGAACCGTGGTCGGGAAGGGTTTAGGACGGGTCGAACACAGCCACACGGAATCGCCGGGCATCACGGAACCGCCGACCAGCACAAAACTCCAAGAAATCATAATCCTGGAATGCAATGACAATGCACATAGTGACATAGTGTTATATTCAAACAGCAGCACGGGTCTAGGCTTTCCCAGCCTGCATCAGTTGCTCATCCGTGTAGCTGAACACCAGGAGCAGCAAGCATAGAACGAACTCCTGGGCCCAAGTAGGCTAGTCTTGACATACAGAGTATCTAGATAGCGCCAATATGCCACCCTTCAATCGTGATTGACAGGGTTTTATTTCCAAATTTTGTTTGAAAGGAAAAACGGGAGTTTTTCATTTTGTTTCCCTCTTCTTTTGCAACGCGTGTTTTGAACCAACGATTTCTCACATGCTTGTTGCGACAAACATCATTTCAACATGTTATGATGAAAGCGACTCGCAGCTTTCCGAATCAAGTCGGAAAATTTTGTGTGTGAGCCTTGAGATCCTTCTGCTGTGGTGCCGCACACCGTTGCCAGGGTTCCCCCGACGGAATAGTGGCTTGAGGGCTTGCTCTCGCTGCAAGGGGAGTGAGCACTGGTAGGTGTGGCAGGCCACCCGGTAGACACGTCTAGGATCTTTCTACCAGGCCCAAGGTGCTAACCCGGTGCTTCTAGCGAGTGGGGTGGGGCGCTGCATGGAATACGAGGACAGTGAGTCTTCAGATTCTTTGGCAAGTACCTCAGCGAGCTCTCACTTTAGCGATCTCAGTTTTGATTGCGTCTTTGCCTCGGGACCCGCGTGCAAAGTTCGAGTGACTGTTGCGCTGTGGAACTTTCTGGATCCTGCGGCCAGAGCTGCTCTCCTGACTTCGAGTGCTGCCACACGCAACGATTTCCTGCAGGAAATCCTCTTCATTGCAATTAGGGCTGGTCTGCAGCCCCTGCCGTGAGAACGGCCTCGCTTCAGGGCCTTGGCTCGTGGGGTTTCTTCGATGGCTGCTGAAGCTTCGGCCTCCGATCTCTGTGATCGTTTTGAGCGGCACCTCCAGCACTTGACTTATGATGTTGTGGCCCCAATCAGCATCCCTGGGACAAGAATAAGGCGTTGTCTGCCATCTTCTCAGGAAAACCAGGCAGAAGCGTCGACCTCCATAGCGTCAAGGTGCCTAGAGTCGTGCCGCCGCCAGCCACGCAGTACAGGCGGCCAGGTGATTCAGTCGAGCCGCTGCCGATGGCTCTGCCGTGTGCCAAGGTCGTGCCCGTCTTTGAGATTGCGCTTAAGAAGCCCAGGCTACAGACAGGTGAGAAGGCCGGAGTCGATCGAGAAAATGTCCTACGTCGGTGGCTCTGTGTTCTGAGCCACTCACCTGGCGCCTCGAGGTTGGGGGTTCTCATATGGGCGCAAGGCGAGTCCGACCCCTTGGGTGTCGTGGCGCAGGCCTTGGCAGGGAAAGCTACATCGACTCTGCTCAAGCGAGCCCGTTTTTCTGCACGATTCATCTGCTGGGCCAACAAGCATCATATGAAAGCTTTCCCGATGAGCCTCGTTTTTCTTGTGAGCTTCCTCAAACCACTTGCTGCCGAAGCCAGGAACAGTGCCATTCGTGAGGCTATGGAGACTGTGAATTTCCTCGAACATGTTCTAGGAATTGAGATCGAACAAGGAATCGGCGACAACCCTTGGGTCAAGGGAGCGCTGCGAGGAGCCAACATTCGCACCTGTGACCCGAAACGATCGAGAGTCCTGAAGGTCGAGGAGGTGCGTCTCCTCGAAGGAGCGCTGATAGACGGCGCCCTTGACAAGGTGGACAGGTACGCCACTGGAGTCTTCTTGTTCCAGCTTTACTCCAGGGCTCGAGTGTCGGATCTGAGGAACATTTCGAAGCTTGAGCTTGACCTTGATGGCGATACGGGTTTCATCGAAGTCAGAACCTATGAGCACGAGAATTGCCGGCTGAGCAGTGGACCGGGGGCCGTGCTCATTTTGGTTGCGCCGTATCATGGGCTTCACCAGAAGCCTTGGGGTGCCGCTTGGGTAGAGGCAGCGAAGGCCGTTGGCTTCGACTTCGAGAAAGGGCATCGCGGGCCGTTGCTCCCCCGCCTGGCTTGCGATTACACTTGGAGCGGGGACGCCATCGATGCCAACGAGACCACTACATGGATCAGGGCGTTGCTTTCTCGGCTGCAAGCGGCCGAAGAAGATCTTACATTCTCCTCGCACGGATTGAAGGCAACGCCGCTTTCCTGGACCTCGAAAGCTGGATACGGTGAGAGGACACAACTTGTCCTGGGACACCATAGCTTAGGTCCAAGTGGGAAAACGCAAGAAGCTTACGCTCGCGAAGTGCAGGCGCAGCCGCTACGAGACCTTGCAGAATGTCTTGGTGCCATCCGGCAGGGGGTGTTCCACCCGGATCGCACAAAGAGCGGGATGATTGCAGATGGTGCGACCATCCGTGAATCGCGCTTCTCTTTGGCACCCATGGGTCGGGCCAATCCTTCGCCATCTCACGAGAGCTTCGAGTGTGCCCCCGAGGTTGAGCTGGCCGAGGATGGAGGCGTAGAGCCTCTTGATGATCAGGACTTGGGTGAACAAGAAGACGTTCACGAAGCCTCGAGCAGCGAGTCCGAGAGTTCTGGTGAGTCCGAGGAAGAGACTCATTATGAGAGTTTTGGAGCAGGCGAGGCGCAGAATGCGATCCCGTCTGTGAACATGGGTCTTGATTTAGACATTTTTCAGAACCCGAAGACCAAGAGCCTTCACTCACGAGCGAAGGGTTCCACTGGCAAGTTGATCTGTGGAAGGTCGCTTGACAATATGAAGCCTTTCAGTGGGAAGGTCTTCAGCAGTAGATGGTTGTGCAAGCAATGCACAGCAGGCCGACCCCTCCGCGACGCAGGGGCCATGGCGAGTTTCATCGCTAAGAAGCAGGGCGCTTCTAAGTGAGAAATGTCGTGTGACGAGCGATGCTTGCGGATCACCACTTCAGTGTTTCGCTGAGCTTCACAGTCATGTCTGATGGTCGAGTGGTCAATTGCGCATCGATCCAGAGCGTGGTTCGGAGACTCGTTCGGGCGAACAAGGGTTTCAGTGGAACCCTTGGTTTACCTCGTGGCTGCCACGGGGTCCGGACGGGCGGACCAAGCTCGGCGATGCGATGATGACCAGCAGTGCGTTGTCCACATGCAAAGCTTGCAATCACTGTGTGCATGATTGATCCCTTTTGCATGTGCATGTCTCAAGACCAGTTTCTGTGAGGGCACATAGGATCGGAGACCATGGCGCAAACCCTTGTAGAGTCTAAGGCCGTCTTCCTGGAGCGAGCCAAACGTGTGGGCCTCCCACAGGAAGCAGTGGATCGCCTTGTTGCACAGACCATCGACACGATGGCGAAACTAGCGTTCGCCCCTTGCCAGCCTGGGGAGACGCCGACCGAGGAGTCGCTGGCGGCCCTCATCAAGGTGGGTGGTGCAGCCCCGTCGCTGGGATCCATCGCAGCGGTTCGACACCTGGTGTTCGAAGCACAGACCCTCTTGGTCAGCCAGACCAAGGCACTCGTGGAGAACAAGGAGAACGAGGTCAAGGAGTTAGCCCCCGCAGAGCGCCGCGAGCGCATCCGAGCACAGGCCCGCAAACTCACAGGCATCACCATGTCCGGCCAGACTGAGTGCAGCTACGCCTCGTATGACCTCTGCATGAAGCTCCTTACTGACAATTGCATCAGCTATCTTTCCCCGGCAAAGTTCATCACTCGCGAAGCTGAGCTGCGTTCCGAGAAACCGCGGAAGGAGTTGGATGTGCAAGCTTCAACACTGGTCGTGAGAGATCGTGACCCCGATCAGTCATGCGATACTTCCACTGCACTCAGCCTTCACCATGCCATGCATCGTCGAAGCCTTGCTCTTGACTTGATCGGTGTAACTGATTACTTTCGGGTTCAGGGCTTCGTGGATTTCCTCTTGGGCCACCTTCATCAGGAGCCCATTGCTGGTAGCCGTGCCACCTCTGTGCAACAAATTCTGCACGCGGACCGTGCTGCCTGGATGCGTTTGGCAGAGCTCACCCCCGACGGGATTCGTCGAGATGCAGCCGGGGCTTTGCCTCTTGACAGTTTGTGGGCCCGCTTGCAGACTGACCCGAAGGTAATTTTTCATCTCCTCCGAGGAGGAGAAGGTGGAGCCCTCAAACGAGAAAACAACGAGATCAAGCCTGAGCTCACAGACACCCCGACCAAAAAGCAGCGCAAAGGTACTGGAAAAGGCAAGACCAAGACATTGCGTGAGCCCAGCAATCTCCCAGAAGAACTCAAAGGCCTTTCGTCTTGGACTAAGACCGGAAAGCGCCGCTGCTGGGGATTCAATATGGCTAGTGGGTGCGCTAATGCCAAGGTCGGCCAATCCTGCCCCAGGGGCCTGCACAACTGCATGCGTTGTGGCGGTCACCACCCTGCGCATGCGTGTCCAAAGAAGCCGTGAAGTGCATGCCTGCCTGAGCCCGACAGCGTGCCACCACCGTGTTTTCCATCGCCCAGTGTTTCATTGGATGCTTCACTGAGCGCCTCAACTCCGCAAGCATCAGCAGCTGCACCCAGCAAATCACATTGTTTTCCTTCGAGTCCTGCTGAGGCTGTGAGCCCTGTGGAGGGGCCGCTACTTGATGCCGGACACTCTCTTTGCGGCGCTGATGCTTTCAGGATTGATTCCCTCTTTTGCATTGAAATTTTCTCAGGCTCAGGCAGGCTTACTGCTGAACTTCGGCGTGCGGGGTTCCGAGATAGCATCGGAATCGACCATGTTGCCCCAAAGCAAATGATTTCTCCCGTCCTTAAGCTGGACCTCCTTGATCCCGAACATGTAAAGATGGTTCTTGATCTGATCGATTCTCCCTTTTGCCTTTATGTCCACATCGCTCCCCCTTGTGGAACAGATCACACGGCTTTTCAGGCATTGATTCAGGAATGGCCACATTTTGACCGACAGCAGGATGTGGCAGAGTTTGCGCAACATGTCCTCGATCGTACATGGCCGGTTCAGAATGTGCTTCCAATGAGTACTTGGCAGTCTCGTGACGAATCAGGATTCTCAACCGATGAAGGTCAGCACCTCATTATGCTTCCGATGCCCTCTCGCGGTTCAAACTCAGAGATTCAGCTGTCAGGGCTGATACAAGCCTGGGCTCAGCAGTCTCCTGCACCAGGGCTGTGGCCATTGCCTCGGTTTGTGTGCCTGCAGCTTCTTCGCTTTTATACGGTTGGTGCCAGAGTTCGCAAGGACCAGAGAGCAGTAACGATTCCGCTTCAGGTACGCTTACCAGTATTTCAAACAGTGATTGGACCGCGACCAGCTTGGCGTATGTATAGACTCAGAGCCCTTATTGGGCATCACGGCTCCACTCCACGCTCAGGTCACTACAGAACGCTGCTGATTCACTGGGAGTCCACCCAGGAAGATCCCCAGTTGTACTACACAGATGATTCCTGTAAGGCGTGTCGCCCCACAAATGCACAACTCCGTGTGTTGATGACTGAAGTCTACCTGATCTTCCTGGAGTGCGTGGGGTATGTCAGCTCACTGTAGATGCGGTAAAACAACCACTTGGGTGCTGCACTGTACATGCTTGCATGCCTTGCATTATATCAGTGCCCTCTTGATTCGCCGCCCTTTTCCGGCTTTTCATGCATATGCCAGCTTGAGCGCGTGTGCAGGTCATTATGCTTATCTTTTCTACATGGCGACTCACGCTTTGGTGGGAACACCGACGGATTCAGCTGCAGTTCCAAGCCTGGATGCTGCCAGTATGCCCTATAATTTACTACATGACGTGCCTTTCGGTATTTATCAGTCCAGACAGCGTGCCCAGTGGATGGATGCCAGAGGCACCTACAATTCACTGGATGATGTACCACACTGTCTTCAGAACCGATGCATGCCATCCAGTTTTCAGGCACGTATGGCATCCAGCAGTGGTTCACATGGCACACCTGCGCAGCTATTGGTCCTGGTTCCGGCAACATCTGATTCTCTGGATGATGTACCACATTGTCTTCGAGACCGAGGAAGTGAACCTATCTCATGTATCACGATGGATATGCTATATACCTGGGCCGATCAGCCTGCCTCTCAACTTCTTACTCCCCACCACCTTGCTCAATTTTTGCATCAGTGGGGTTTTTCAGCCGTGGATATTGTTGAATGGGGCATTTATTACTACTTTGAGCAGGCTCCATGTACAGATGCAGAGTGGAAACAGGTGCTTCTTCAGCAGCTACACCGCAATGTTTATCAGCTTTCCATGTCTGGTGCCATATGCTATTTCAAACAGCTGCTAGTGGGTGCCCATCGGGAGGACTTTTATGAGGAGCTTTACACGGTGGCATGCCGTCGCATTCAGCTGGATGATCCTACTACTACTATGACCACTGTTCTTCACTGGCTATATATACTGGCCACGTATGGTACCTTGGTCTGATGCCTCAACAGCTGTTTCTTTGACTGCATGGCCTTCACAGCCTGGTGGGCCATGCTATCTATCAGCTTCCGATCCACTGCTCTTCAATCTTCTGTGTGGTGCCTCTGATTTCGATGGTGTTGCTTCATCAACGGTCTATTTACAGCATGGGACTTCTTTGTACATGTACATACGGTCGAGTAGTCCAGTCCGTCTGGTTAGACCAATGCCATGTGTACAAAGGTCTAGTAGTCCAGTTCGTCTGGTTGGACCACGGTGTATATACGATCGAGTAGTCCAGTTCGTCTGGTTAGATCGATGCCATGTGTACAAAGGTCTAGTAGTCCAGTACGTCTGGTCAGACCGATGTGTATATACGATCGAGTAGTCCAGCACGTCTGGTTAGATCGATGACTTGTGCTCTGTCTCACCTTTGTTAATGCTGACGTTGGTTTTTAAAACCACTCCTGCAGTGTTTGCCCACATGTGGCTAGCCCGGTGGGATTCACTGCTTTTGCTCACTCTGAGCCGATGCCACTGTGCATTGTAGCGTAGCGCGAGACTGCTGGACAGTTTGCGTCATACAAAAAAAAACAGCGAGTCGTGCTCGTGAAATTTTCCGTCGCGGTGAAAGCCTACCTGCTCCCGCAAGAAGTGACGCCCACCCAGATGGGCTGCCAGACCTCACTGGCGAGCTCCGCGTTCGCGTTGCTAAGGCCAACGATCTTTATGCCGTCACTGGCAAGATCTTTGCACACTGCATTCGTACTGGGAAGCTCGTTTCTTGTGAGAATCCAGGCCGCTCTTACTTCTGGCAAACGACCATGTGGCTCACTGCCGTTGCCGACCTGCAGTTTGAGGAAACCCTTTTTCATAACTGCCAACACGGCGGCGAGCGTGCCAAGCTCACCCGCCTAGCCCATAATGTTCCTTTGCTACACGAGCTGTCCCTTCTCTGCCCGGGTCGCCACCTGCCCTGGTCGCGATCCTCAGGTGCCTTCGACACAGCGGCCGAGAAGGTCTACCCTCGTGTGCTCTGCCAACGTATGGCCGACATCATTGTCCGTGCTGCCGCCGAACGTGGCCACACTGCACCCGCTTCATGCCTTGCGCCTGGTGCTGCCATTCCTCTGCGTGAGTCTCAGGTTGCAGCTGGTGTGCAACCTCGCGGCAAGCGTGTGCCACCCCTAGTGCCCGAGTTTCGGCAGATTGTGGTTCTTTTTAGTCCCGAACCCCTTTTTCCCGGCGTGCGTAAGCTGGAAGACGATACCGCCCTTCCGCCTTGCGTCTCATGCTCGCCCCCACTGCCGACGCTTCCCGCGGGCACTCGGATCCTGCGCCAGAGTGTCATTGGCGTTGTGCCAGCTGGAGCGCAGAGATCGTGCTCGAGTAACTCAGCCTCCTTGTCCACACCTGTGCCGAATCCCACAGTTGTCCCGAATGCCGAGGCGGACGACGATGGAAACTTAGCCACCATGGAGGACGACCAGATGGACCCCGAAGCTTTCTCGCAGTATGCTCTCCACTTGGGAGTGTCAGCCAGCGACGAAGCATGGCGTGACTGCATTTGCCATTTGTGTGATTTACTTGTCTCGGATCCACCGTCTAGGGGCGGACGAGGCACTGACGAATTCTCTTGGTCGTGCGGAGCTTTCTTTCATGCCAACAAGGTGGGCCTGCGTTCCAATACATCATCGCACCCCAGTGTGAGCAAACTCTTGTGCGAGTATGTGCGCCGGGTTGCCCCGGGCCACCCTTTCACCTCCTTGATGCTGGGCAAGAACCTCGCAGGCAAGGTGCATGCCGATAGAAACAATGAGCCAGGACTGCCGAATGCAGTTTTGAAGATTTCCTCCTTCGAGCAAGGGGGAGTGTGGATCGAATCACCTCGCGGCTCCGTCGCTTGTCCTGATCCTGGCCACCCCGAGCTTTTGGGGAATGTTCTTGACTTTGAGGGCCGAAGGATAATCTTTGACCCGAGTGGTAGACATTGTCAAGCTCCATGGTGTGGGGGCCCAAGGATCACGCTTGTTGCCTATACGATACGTGATCACCACAAACTTCTTGACGATCAGAAGACACGGCTTGTTGACCTTGGTTTCAGCCTCCCTGGATGCTCCCCAAAGTGCTGCCCAACAGCCGGTCCCGTGGCCGCCACCCGTAAGTCTGGTTTAGGCCCCAGCTCCTCGACTAGGCCACCACCTGGGATTCCGTCCCGCAGCATGCCAGAAGCTGACCGAATGCACAAGGTGGCCGTGGGCATCCCTTGGAAACCTCAGGAGTTCATCGAGCAAGCACTGAAAGCTGGGCACCCCCGTCACCTCTTGGACGGTGTGCCATCGCATTCCAAGACGGCCATCGACCGCCTTGCTGACATGTCGCTCCACGAGATAGGGGCCCAACGCACCGAGAGGCTCCGGCATTGGATCAGCAAGGCCCGTGAGTTGGAAGCCGAGGAAGAGGAGCTGCGTGACTCGATGCCTCAACATTGCAAACGTGTCCTGGGTCGGATTCGGCTGGTCCTTTTTAGGACCATGCTCGAGGAGTGTGGCCACGAAGACCTAGAGATAGCGAATGACATCGCCAAGGGTTTTGACCTCAGTGGTGCGATCCCGAGGAATCCAGCATATCGCCCCAAGTTGTCACCCGCTTCGTTATCCGTCTCAGACCTCCGGAGCTCCGCGGCTGTAATGAGAGAAGCAACTCTTCTCGCCACCAAAAGTTCCGGGGACGCAGAACTTGATGAGGCCCTCATGGCGGCCACTGACAAGGAGGTCGCCAAGGGGTGGTTGCGAGGACCTATCGATCCTGCGTCGCTAGGTCCCAATGCTGTTCTCTCGCGCCGCTTCGGCGTATGGCAGGGCGGCAAGTGTAGGCCTATAGATGACTTCAAGGCCTCTGGGGTTAACTCGACGACCTCAGCCGAGGACTCGGTGACTGTGCACACGGCGGATGCAATCGCCGCTTCCATTGCTTACCGTCTTAAGCGCGACCCAAAGTGCCGACGACACGGCGGGCTTGAGATGAAATCTTATGACCTACACAAGGCGTATAAGAATCTTCCCTTGAGCACTTCGGCGGTGGAAGAAGCTTATCTCTCAGTGTACAACCCCCGGTCAGGGAAGGCAGAGATCTACGAGCAGTGCGTGTTGCCCTTCGGCGCTCGTGCGTCGGTCCACTCGTTCTGCAGAACTTCGCTTGGCATCTGGACGATTGGGGCGATTCAGCTGGCTTTGATGTGGTCGGTATATTACGACGACTTTGTCGGCAATGAAGTCCCGCCACTTACACGGCTCTTTGACCTTTGCGCTGAATCGCTCTTTCAGATCCTTGGCTGGGACACGTCTCCAGACAAGCCTACCATCTTCGGAAGCGTGGCAAAAGTCTTAGCCTGGAGTTTGACTTGCGTGAATCCTCCCTCGGCAACTTCTACATGAGAAACACGACGGCTCGACGCGAGGAGCTGAGGGAGAGTCTTTCTTCTGTCATCGAAAAAGGGACGCTGGCTAGGAAAGACTGCGAGAAGCTGAGGGGCCGCCTACAATTCGCCGCCAATCAGGTTGCTGGGAAGAAAGCTGGCATCGCATTCAAGATCTTGTCCAAACATCTTACGGAACGAAGCCCTAGCATCGGAGACAACTTGAGGGCTGCACTACTGTTCCTAAGGGACAGATTTCTTGAAGGGCCCCCGAGGGCTCTGAGTGCCAACGTCCTGCATCTTTGGCATGTGTATGTGGATGCTTCTTGTGACAACGATCGCATCGGTCTTGGAGGAGTTCTTATCTCAGACAATGGGACGAAAGTTGGGCACTTTAGCGAGTGGGCCTCTGATGAGTTACGACTTCTCGTTGGTCCCGAAAGCAAGAACCCCATCTTCGAATGCGAGTGTTTGGCGGTACTTATGTGCATGCACGTTTGGAGAGGACTCCTTAAAGGATGCAACACTGTCGTTTTCTCGGACAACGAAGGCACTCGTGCCTGCATGATCAAAGGAGCCTCCGACAACTCCGTCGGGATGCGTATCGTGGATGCCACTCATGATGCCATCGACGCAGCATGTTGCATACCTTGGTTCGAAAGAGTCAATACCGCGTCGAACATAGCAGACGACCCATCGCGAGGAATCACAGATGAAAGCCTTGGTCGGCGATTCGAAGTGGATGCGCTGAGCATCGCAAAGTCTGCATTGGTTCCGTGGGGATGAGTCAATTGCTGACTATCCGATGTGTGCATTGCGAATGCACCGTGCATGATGTACTGCTGTACATCTTGCAGAGCATCGTGGATGCTCGGTGGAGGGACCATCTCACTTCGTCTCGACTTCTCGGAATTCCCCGAGCGACGGCTTTCGCCAGACCTTTAAAAAAGAGTGTGTGCCGCGCATCTGAATGAGCTTTCTATCTTCAGTGGCAACACATACATTGATTTGTGATTCCGAATTTTATTTGAGTCGAATATATTTCGCTCCAGAAATATATGGTGTTATGGTGGGAACATACTGAAACAGAATTTGGAAATAAGCCACCCTTCAATCGTGATTGACAGGGTTTTATTTCCAAATTTTGTTTGAAAGGAAAAACGGGAGTTTTTCCTTTTGTTTCCCTCTTCTTTTGCAACGCGTGTTTTGAACCAACGATTTCTCACATGCTTGTTGCGACAAACATCATTTCAACATGTTATGATGAAAGCGACTCGCAGCTTTCCGAATCAAGTCGGAAAATTTTGTCCCGCCCGCCCTCCCCGGGATGAGTCAATTGCTGACTATCCGATGTGTGCATTGCGAATGCACCGTGCATGATGTACTGCTGTACATCTTGCAGAGCATCGTGGATGCTCGGTGGAGGGACCATCTCACTTCGTCTCGACTTCTCGGAATTCCCCGAGCGACGGCTTTCGCCAGACCTTTAAAAAGAGTGTGTGCCGCGCATCTGAATGAGCTTTCTATCTTCAGTGGCAACACATACATTGATTTGTGATTCCGAATTTTATTTGAGTCGAATATATTTCGCTCCAGAAATATATGGTGTTATGGTGGGAACATACTGAAACAGAATTTGGAAATAAATATATATTAAGCCAAGGCTCTTTTGGAACGTCGAGGCGCTTATAACCCGCGATTATGTTGAGCGCATGTTCCGGGCCCACCGGCCAAAGCGGCACAGCCCCGAAAAGGCCCAGTGCTTGGAACGTGCGCGTGGATTAGTTGTTTGCAGAAGGGCGAGAACAAAGATAGAAATTTTGAGTGTCCATGATTGCACTTTTTGCGTGCGGCCCATGAAATCAATCCCCAGGTTGTTGGCCTTAATGTGGTCTCCTGATTATTCAGAATGATCCGCCCTGGGGACGGGACTAGCCCGCGCGAAGCGCGCGAAGACGCGCGAAGCGCGCGCGCGAAGCGCGGGCGCGCGAAGCCGCGCGAAGCCGGCTTTAGGCGCGCGAAGCGCGCGAAGCCGCGCGAAGCGCGCGCGCAAAGCCGGCGTCTGGTGCGCGAAGCCGCACACGAAACATACCCAGATGCGCGCGCGAAACATGTGCCAAGTCACGCGAAGCAGCTCTCGTGAAGCCGCGCGAAGCCGGCGCGAGCCGCGCAAAGCACGTGCGAAGCCACGCCAGCAGCCTGCATGCGCTTCGCTTCGCGCGAAGCCGCATGTGTATGTGCATGTGTGTCTGTGGTGATTTATATATGTATGTATTTATTATGTATGTATGAAATCCCCTCATCCGTTTAATAAAACGACGATCCATCGCTGGCCGCGAAGGTGCAAAACAAAACAAGCGAGCTCTGGATCTGCCTGCACAGGGAGTGAAGCTGACACGTGGGAGAGAGAGAAAGTGATCGAGTCTGTAGAGGGCAACCACATCATTACCCAACATAGCTCGGTGGGGTGAGCGACAAGGAACATCATCAAGATCAAATCCCCACGCAAGTAGTAGTAGCAGTAGTTGTATAGTAGTAGCAGCAGTAGCAGTAGTGGTAAGTAGCACGACATCAAGGGAGCTGGTGCTCGCCTCTTCGAGCATATCAGTCATTATAGGGTCAATCGAGTCAGTTTCACACCAAGTGCGTGCACCGCGGCAATCGCCCGCAATGTGCTGAGCCCGGTCGCACAGCGTTCAATTGAAAATAGTAGTAGTAGTAGTAGTAGTAGTAGTAGTAGTCGTAGTAGTAGTAGTAGGGCCTGTAATCACTCACCTGGCATGTCTACATACCACAGACATGCGTCGGGCCGGGACGCAGCGCATGTCACCTTGCCGCCGGAGCTGCGCCGTCGAGTCGACGCTATCGCCGAACTCGTGCCTGCCGTTTTATCACAGCAAGGCAGCTACGTAGTCAACGGGCTCAGTTCATGTTGACCATGCTAGCAGATCAATGTATAACACAGATGAGGAAATGCCGTGCCATCTGTGCCACAAGCAGGACCTCGCACGACACGAATCAGCATACACGCAGAGACAAAGCTCCAAGCTACAGCCAGCCAAAGCACAAGCACTCCTAGTTGTAGGTCTGCCAGCCTTCGTCATGGTGAAGCGAGCCGCGAAATGCATGCTGTGCAGCAAAACGCGCGCTCTGCGCGAAGTCAAGAAGGAAAGCCTGCTGGAGGCTGCGAAGGCAGCTGCGAAGAAGCCACTTCCGAGGCGGTGGGGGTCGACCTCGTTTGCATCGGGCCTGCACGTTAATTACCTGTTAGCTTACGTTGGAGTCAGGACAACAGTACTGTGAAAGGCCGCGGCGAGGGAGGTCTCTGCAGAGGCCGCCTATCAGGACTCTTTGCAGGGTTTAGGGGTCTTGGTTCATGGGTTCCTGTTGGAGGAGGTGTCATGTCCTTGGCATAATTCTGTCGTTTCTCAGCATCATCCCGGAAGACAGTGACGGGGATGTTTGATCTTGACTCCTTGTTCAGAGGGTTTTGGGGTTTTGGTTCATGGGTTCCTGCTGGAGGAGGTGTCATGTGGAGTCGGGGTTGGCTTACTGTGAAGGCAGAAGCGTCAACATGAAACGATGACGGTCTAATCGCACTCGAAAACACATCAGCAGCAGCGATTGTAACCTTACCACATTTACCATTTGCTTCGTCCATCCCGGGTTGGGCAGCCATACAGCGGTGACTTCTCATGTTGCAATCACGCAGATCTGCCCAACTCACTGCAGTTGATTCTACTGCTAAGAGCACCCCACCCAAGCGCAGCACATGGCTTACGTCGTGCATGAAGCGCTCCGGCTCTTCTTTTCCGCGCTCCAGCTCAGAGGAACTTGCCCAGCGTCGGGTCTTCGTGGAAGACAGTAACGCCGATGTTTGATCTTGCCCCCCTGTTCTACTGCGAAAGGTCGCGGCGATGGAGGTCTCGACAGAGGCCGCCCATCAGGACTCTTTGCAGGGTTTAGGGTCTTGGTTCATGGGTTCCTGCTGGAGGAGGTGTCATGTCCTTGGCATAATTACGTCATTTCTCCGGATCATCGTGGAAGACAGTGACGGGGATGTTTGATCTTGGCTCCTTGTTCAGAGGGTTTTGGGGTCTTGGTTCATGGGTTCTGGTGGAGGAGGTGTCATGTGGAGTCGGGGTTGGCTTATTGTGAAGTGAAGGTAGAAGCGTCAGCATGAAACGATGACGGTCTAGTCGCAGTCGAAAACACATCAGCAGCAGCGATTGTAACCTTACCACATTTACCATTTGCTTCGTCCATCTCGGGTTGGGCAGACATGCAGCTGCGAGTTCTCATGTTGCAATCGCGCAGACCTGCCCAACTAACTGCAGCTGATTCTACTGCTAAGAAAGGGCAGCGCATGGCCTACGTGGTGCATGAAGCGCTCTTGCTCTTCTTTTCCACGCTTCAGCTCAGAGGAACTTGCCCGGCGTCGGGAGGAGGTGCTCGCCAGCTTGGGCAGCTGGTGCCAAGCACTCAAGGCTGGGTTAAGGTAACGATATTTATAATTACTTATAACCCCATCAAGGTACTTATATACCCTGCAAGTCCAACCCACCGGTTAAACGGGTGCGTTCAAGTAAACCACGCAAAACACTGAACACACCTCAAACACTGAATTTAACACTGTTTCAGTGGATGATAACACTGCTTTCTTATGCACAAAGTTTCACAGTCATTGGTGGTGGTTTCACAGTTATTTGGGTGTGTTTCACGGTTTTCTGGTGTTGTTTCACGCTTTTTTCACGCTAGTTTCACGGTCAGCTGTTTGGTGTCTTGAGCCTCTGCATCGATGACGCCTGGTGTGGCGCCGTCCAACCCACCAGTTAAACGGGTGCGTTCACAACCCACCAGTTTAACGGGGTGGCGGACGCCCAGGGTATAACCTTATACTTTATAAGTCCCATGATCCTCCTAGGGTTCTCAGGTTGTTCAAAATTTGTTTAGAGGTCAACGGCGCCATATGGATTTTGGAACTACTTCGAGTCGACTACAGACCAACGTGTGCTTGCAAGCCGGCCAGCCTCGGTAAACGTCCCAAGTTCGGAGTATGCAGCTTCACATGAAGAATACGTTCGTTGAAACAACACTTTTCGCACATGGATGCATGCACGTGGGCTCATATATATATATATATATGCACGCACAAAGTCCCACGCGAAACCCGCGCGAAGGGCGCGTGTGAAGCGCGCGAAGCGCGGGGCGTGCGAAGGGCGCGAAGCGCGCAAAAAGCCGCACGAAGAGCCGCGCGAAGCCAACCGAAGGGCGCGAAGCGGCGCGAAGCGGCGCGAAGCCGCGCGAGAGGCGCGCGAGAGGCGCGTGAGATGCGCGAAGCGGCGCGAAGCGCGCGAAGCAGCGCGAAGCGCGCGAAACGCGCGAAGCGCGCGAAGGTGCGCGGAGGCGCGCGAGAGGCGCGAACCGGCGCAAAGCGCGCGAAGGAGCGCGGAGGCGCGCGGAGCGGCGCGAAGCGCGCGAAGCGCGCGAAGCCCGCGAAGGTGCGCGGAGGCGCGGGGAGGCGCGCGGAGCGCACGAAGCGCGCGAAGCCGTGCGAAGCGCGCGAAGGCGCGGGGAGGGGTGCCATCAGAGGCGCGCGAGAGGCGCGAAGCGGGCGCGGAGGGGCGCCAGAGGCCCGCGAGAGGCGCGAAGCGGCGCGAAGCGCGCGAAGCGCGCGAAGCCGCGCGAAGCGCGGGAAGGCTTGCGGAGGGGTGCCATCAGAGGCGCGCGAGAGGCGCGAAGCGGGCGCGGAGGGGCGCCAGAGGCGCGCGAGAGGCGCGAAGCGGCGCGAAGCGCGCGAAGCCGCGCGAAGCGCGCGAAGCCACGCGAAGAGGCGCCAGAGGCGCGCGAGAGGCGCGAAGCGCGCGAGGCCGCGCGAAGCGCGCGAAGCCACGCGAAGCGCGCGAAGGCGCGCGAAGCCACGCGAAGCGCGCGAAGAGGCGCCAGAGGCGCGCGAGAGGCGCGAAGCGCGCGAAGCGCGCGAAGCGCGCGAGGCCGCGCGAAGCGCGCGAAGCCACGCGAAGCGCGCGAAGGCGCGCGAAACGCGCGAAGCGCGCGAAGCGCGTATAGGGCGCGCCCCAGGGGGACCATACTCTGATTATTAAACCCCCCTCCCCCCCAAACAACAAAAATCCATAATAAAAATGGCGTGTTTGCGCGCCAGGGTCGAAGTTGTTTGGGGGCCGGGGCTCTCAGTAGTAGTACACTAGTACAGTATCACAATAGTATAATCGTATAGTACAGTAGTACAATAGTACAGTAGTACAGTAGTACAGCAGTACAGTAGTACAGTAGCACAGTAGCACAGTAGTAGTAGTAGTAGTAGTAGTAGTAGTAGTAGTAGTAGTAGTAGTTGTAGTTGTAGCAGCAATAGTACTAGTAGTACAAAACCAGAGTCTGGAGCTTTGGCCTGAATCACTGAAAGCTGGAGACTTGAGGTTTGTATATAGAAGCCTTATGGTTTCAATGCAGCAAAGGATTCTGGTTTGCTGTTCTGGAGGCCCCCGGCAGGCCGCTGCACTATTGAGGGGGCCCTTTCATTCGAATTATTGTGGGGTCGGCAGCTATCGTATACTACCCCTTAGAAAAGGTGCTGGGATGGTTTTTCTAATAAGGGGTTTATATAAGAAACCTATAGATCTGGCAGCCGTGCAAAACCAGAGTTTGGAGCTTTGGCCTGAATCCTTGAAGGCTGGAGACTTGAGGTTTCTACATAGAAGCTTTATGGTTTTCAATACAGCAAGGGATTCTGGTTTGCTGTTCTGGAGGCCCCTGGCAGGCCGCTGCACTATTGAGGGGGCCTTTTCATCCGAATTATTGTGGGGTCGGCAGCTATCGTATACCACCCCTTAGAAAAGTTGCTGGGATGGCTTTTTAATAAGGGTTTATATAAGAAAACTATAGATCTGGCAGCCGTGCAAAACCAGAGTTTGGAGCTTTGGCCTAAAACCATGAAGGTTGTAGGCTTTAGGTTTCTATATAGAAGCCTCATGGATTCTGGTTTGCTTTTCGGCTGGTAGTAGGAGTGCTTCTCTACCTAAACCTTATAATTTTACGCTGGGACGGGTTTTAGGATTATTGAGGGGTCTTTATTATTACGTGCAGGCCGAGTTTAGCTCTATTGAGGGGACTTTTTATGATTGTGTGCCGGGCCGAGTTTAGCTCTATTGAGGGGACTTTTAATAATCACGAGCTCACATTATTTCTGCAGGCAATCGACCCTTCCTTGTCTCCATTTCAAGCGTCCAAGATCGACATTTACAGCCAGACGGAGTCATGCCAAACCCGCTCGCCATGAAATCAGGCAATCAAAGCTGAAGCGGAATTGCGTTTTCATTTTCCACTGAGCCGTTGCTGAGCCTTGCTTCAACAACGAAAACCCAAAGACTGTGACGTGCGATGCGTTCCAACTGGATATCTCCGCCAGAAGGAGAGCATTTCACGTCAACCCCCGCTTGACGGCTTGCAGGATGGGGGCTGGTTGAAGGAAGACGAAGACAATGAAGTCAATCGCGGCATAACCCAGCACCTGGTGTCGATGCCTTTTCAGCTTAGCTTGGAGGTTTTGCTGTCGCCCCGCTCGCAGGGCAGATTGCTACGGGTTCACGTTGCCACAAAAGACGGACGATGTGTGAGTTGCATGCGTGTGCTTCAGCAGCGCTGGAGTTTGAAATTAGCTCTTGCGAATCCACGCTTTTAGGTGCTAGAAAAAACCACATGTGCCGGGCTGACGGGCGGCTTGAAACTGAATTGTGCTTGCGAAGGCTCGGCTCTGGAAGAGCGGTTGCTTCACAAGTTAGAGTTTAGAGCCGCAGCAGCAGAACGGAGGCCATGAATTATAAAGACCAGTGGGACATATACAGAAGAGAACATGTCCAATGCTTGTTCAAGGTGAAATACTTACTTGAGAAGCAATAAGACAAGGCGTGCCTCGATTATCATGGCGCGCAGATGTCAGAGGATGGTGGTTTTTGCCATGTTCACCCATGTAAGCCTCGAGCTTTGCGGATTTGTTGGCTTTTGGCATGCCAAAAGAGACGGCGCGCACCCACGAACCGTTGGGGTCGCCGCTGACCCAGCTGCAGTGTTTGGTGCTGCGTCAGCTGCAACAGCCCGTGTTGATTTCATCAACAAGCAGATGGACTATTACAAAGCTGAGATTGCCAATATTCTGCTGTTGGGGATGTGCAACAGCATGCTCAGAAACTGTTTGAAAGTCTGGGGAAGGCACAGGAGAGTGGCAGAGTGGCAACAGCATTATTCCGAAATCGCAAAGAGTACCTAAAAGCCAATTGAAAATACAAGCTTCGAGCAGTTGATGATGACGGTCTTGGTTGACAACCGAACAACTGGTGTCTCTTTAGTGCAAGCAGAACCAGGCGTTGGCAAGTCTACTGCCACGGCGCTGGCACTCAGGAATGGGATGCCGATGTCCTCAGTCGGAGTGCTTCTACAGGGAGATTTCCAGAAGAACCTCAAAGACTCTTTCCGGGTAGCAGATGCTGCAGATGCTGTGCAAGTTTCTTCGGTGCTGTTTGATTTGCTACAAGCTCGTGGCATCCGTTTGCAGATCCTCTTTGACAACACCTTTGATCGCGGGTTGCATGGACAACAAGAATTGCTGCTGGGTCTAACCAGGTATGCCTTTGAATGTGGTCTCCACCTGCTCGTCGTCACTCAATCTGAAAAAGCTGTCCAGGAGGCAGCCAATCTCAATGGAGCACGCTCCCGAGCTTGGGCACAAAACGATGCACGCAGCTACAGATGGGAACGCATGGAGGCTCGGAAGCACGTGCAGAACAACCCATTGCGTTCCAACGAGCAGATCATCGACGCGGTTCTGAACATGACCCAAGTTCCGGATCAAATCGGCAGGCGGCGACCTGTGGACGTAGATGAGTACTTGTGCACGGGTCGAAGACCGCAAGCACCACAAGCAGGACAAGGCTCACAGTTCAAGTTTCGCATGGCTCACATGGTTGCCAAATGAAGCTCCGCAACATGGACTGGGTGAGAAGTCTTGTAGTCTTGTCTTGTTTTGTCTGTCATCGTTCTCTGCTTCCGTTTTGCAGAAGCACGTTCTCTGGCCTTCGTGCACATGTCATGATGTGTGCTTCTTCGGAGTGTGACCATGGAGCTGGAGGTTTCGAGATACCAGCCTTTGACGTTCTGTGAGGCGCGACATCAGAGCCCGTCGTCTGGTTGCGGGGGCTGGCCCGGAAGGACGGCGTTGTGTGCGCATGCAGTGTTAGCCCTGTCGTGGAGTTCTTGGCCGGGCTTGGTGTTGGCCCTGGTGCGGGATGTGGGGGAGGGGCTGGGCTCGGGATTGCTGGAGTGAGTCTGTAAGTTTGCTGTCAGTTCGTGTTTGCAGCGATGACCTTCGACTTGCAGGACAAACAGCTCACGGCCAGGCCCTCGGAGGATACCGGTTGTGCATTCATATGTTGTCCTTGTTGTCGAAAGCTGTGCATTCTCCAAGACGGGTGGTTTATTTTGTTCGCATCTCTTGTGAAAAGTTGCCGACCCACAAATGAAGTTCGAGGATGGCGAGGAGTTTGAGCCCACGGGCAATGCGTTCCAAGTGAAAGGAGCCTTCGCCAACGCCGCGACCTTAGCTGCGCCACTGAATCGATTGCCTCAGTGTGTTTCTGTGTTCATGAGTGGTTCTCCGTCCTTTTGGTGTGCGATGTCAGGTGGCCCTGTGCTTGGAACTGGCGCGTGGATTTATGTCGGGAGTTGTTTGCAGAAGGGCGATGACAAAGATTGTAGTTTTGAGGGTAGCCGTGAAATCAGGCAATCAAAGCGGAAGAGGAACTGTCCAGAATCCTTTGTTTATCGCTGCAGGCAATCGACCCTTCCTTGCCTCCACTTCAAGCGTCCAAGATCAACATTTACACCCAGCAGGAGAGCATTTCACGTCAAATCCGCTCTGCCACCTAGGACCTAGGCCTCCCTGTGCCGCGTCTCAGCCTGACTTTGCAGGACAGTAACTGGGTGAAGGAAGAAACGATGTCAGCAAGTCTGCGCGACACAACTGAGCTCAGCACTTGGTTTCGGTGACTTGTCAGCTTAGGGGTTTTTGCCGTCGCCCGCTCGCAGGTCAGATTGCTACGGGTTCACGCTGCCACAAAAGACGGACGATGTGTAAGTTGCATGTATGTGTGTGTCTGTGTGTGCCTCAGCCGCGCTGGAGTTTGAGCGCTGTGAACTTGCATCCTCCCTGTCGTGTGAGCTTCTCGGCTGAGGTAGCAGCAGCAGTCACTGACGTTTTTATGCGCTGCGGCTTTGCTTGACTTCCATGATTAGCAGTCAGCAGTTCGACGCTCACATTTCTTGAGCAGGCTACGCCGATCAAGTTTTCAAGTCAAGCGGTGCATGCAACGGGTACAGGACCAGCGACAGATGCCAGCTGGTCAGAAGCAAGTTCACCAAGGGCTCTTAGTCGTGCTTGAGTGCACAGGGGAGCAGCACACGAGTCCGCAGTCAAGCTGAGCCCGGAAGATCCCCCCTCCTTGCGTGGTTACTTGGGTTATTTAGCTATGGAGTCAGACCGCAACATCAGATTTAGATACCTAGGGGACCTCCAATCGAAATTAGGGTCGGTTCGATTCGATGCATACAGGTATTTAAAAGTCCTTTTTTATCATATGGCCCGATAGACGAATCTATATATGAGCATGTGCATAGACGTGGTCACGACCCGGGCAAGGGCTGGTTCGTGGAGCACTTCGCTTTGATGATCGAGCTGACGCGCATGCTCACGAACCTGACGGGGCCTCAGACCTGTAGATTTTTGGGTTTGGGATGGCCCCCCTGACTCCACGGATCCGATGCTTCCACGGACCTGTCGCCCGAACACGCACGAGGCTGTTATGACGCCGGACACGATGGCTGGTGGCTTACAGTGTTGTGCTGTTGATAGCAAGCAGATCGCATAAGGCTATGCGATACGCAAGCTTTCAAGCTTCTGGAGCCCAGTTTCTGATATGCCACGAGGCGAGCAGGCGAGGTACTCGCAGCCGCAGACAAGCCGAATACAACCCCCGAAAGCAAGAATACAGGGAAGGATCTCGAAGCTGAGGGTTTCCTCCGCGATGTGCTTCGTCACTGTGCCGTGCTCTTCCACACAGCCGCTCGGCTGAACACGCATATCACCTTGAGCGCCATGGGTGGAGCACTCGTCGAGTCTCAGCAAATAACAAGATCACTCATGGTGCAAAACTGCCGAGAGGAATGTATCTTCAAACGCCCATCGCCAGGATCAGGGAGCTTCGGGACAACTTCTGAGCCCTAGAACCTGAGCCCGAAGCCCGTCTCGGGTGAAAAGGCCGAGGGTGCAGCTCCTGCACATTGGGATATGTTCAGAGTTTGGGCTGCTGGAGTTCAGCTGGCATTCGTTTCGGTCTCCCAGATAGCCATAAGGTGCCCTATCCACTGCACAGAAACTGTCAGAAGGCCCCAGAACAAACTCCAACTAGGATTTAGGGTTGCGGGGAACTCGCCCTCTCTTGTAACCCGTCCCTGAAGCCCTACAGAAACCAAACGCAGGCCCCAAACCCCCGGTTTGGGCTGCCGTGATGTGCATACTTTTGCTGATCATCCGGGTACCCATGAGCTGGCACAAAGCTTACCTCGCACAGCGCCCTACCTGGATCGGATGGAATATTTGTCTGGTGTCGCTCACGGCCACTCTGGAACCTCCGAAACTTGACCGCCTTCGCACACTCCTGCTGAAAGTCCGGTCCTCCGATGCGGTCCCTTTGCACCTGCTCCGCAAACTCACCGGTAAACTCCTCTGGGTGTGTTCCCTTTTTAGCCCGTTTCGGCCTACTCTGGCTCCGCTCTACCTTGATCAGGGTAAACCATCCCTGGTTCACGTGGCCTTAAATCCTGCCAAGTGGGCCTTGTTCCGTGCTGGACTTTCGGACTCCCTTGTCCTTCAAACGGACATCGGTGTCGCATCCTGTCCCGCTCAATGTTCCCTTATCTCCCTTTCCGGGAAGGAGGTTTCGTGCCACTCCGATCTTCCTGTATCGTTTCGGGGGGAGCGTCGTACGTGGATTTCCGTTCGCATGCCCCCCGATTCCGACAGGAAACTTTCCAAGGAATCAAACCTGGTCCTTGATATGTGGAAGTCCTGCCTTGCGGATTTTTCCCCCGTATTTCCGTTACAGCTGGGTAGAGACTTCCCGTGCGATGCCTTTGCGGATGCCTGCGCAGATTCCTCCCATGCCGGCTTGGGTGGTTTTGTGTCAAGTTGCCGTCCGGCAAATGTGCCTGGTTCCGTCAGCACTTCTCCAACGCTGATTTGCACCAGCTCTTTCCATGGTTTCCACCCGGCACCTCTCCTCAAGCTTGCATCGCCGCATGGGAACTGCTTGGACAGATGGCCCTCCTGCGGGTGGTTGCCCTTTTCATCCCGGCGGCTTCTCACCCGGTTCATGTTACCACCCGATGTGATAACTCGCCGTCTGACTCCGCTTCTTGGAAGGGCCTATCGACGGCCAGAGGCCTTTGTGACCTTCTCCCGGCTTACTTTGCCTGGCAGCGTTTCCTCAGTATCTCTACGTACATTGATCACGTTCCGGGTTTCCGTAACACGATAGCTGATGGCCTTAGCCGTGATGCTGACTCGGAATCTCTTGGTCTTTCTGATTCTGATCGAGTCGAGATCCCGTGGCTCCTCATTTCCCGTCTGCCCCGGCCATCCTATAGCCCTGCGGCTTCCCTGAATATCTCCCTTTTTCCGGCTATGGACTCTTGAATTGGCTGGGTTTTTCCCCGGTACGGCTAGTCCTCCTTTCTACTAAGGGGATCTATATCCTTGGCCGAAAACCCAGCCTGGTTTTCCCGGCACCGGGATTCTCCGATTCGGATCCGCCCGGTGCCCGCATACATACCGTAGCTTGTCTCAGGACCGGTCTCGTGATATACCGATCGACCGGGTCCGGACTTCGCTGCCTGAGCCATCGGTAAAAAGGAAGTTGCTTCTGTTCATCTCTGGTGCCTGCACCTTATTACTGCCGTACCGCAGACGTAACGGACTAGTGCTTCCGGACAAACGGCCAGAGTTTGTTTCGATTCGATGCGGCTGTCAAATTCGGGCCAATGGGTTTCCTCGTGGAAAGACCCGCTGCCCCACAGTCACGGGGGCGCTGAGATCTGAAGTGCGCGAAGCCGAGAACCGCTTCAGTCGAAGGCTCAAGCAGTAAAGCGTGGCCTTCGTTAGATGATTAGATCTGGATTCAATAGCCTAGATGGAACGCAGCCGAGTGCAAGCATAGCTTTCCATGCCTACAACCTCCGCGAGCGATGCATAAGTTTTGCTACGAGGTCTCAAAAGAGAAAATACCGTGTTCGGAAGTTCGGGTAGCTAACCTGACTTCAACCGTGGCTCCTGCTCGCCATGGGGAGCGTGTTCTCCGAGGAAGCTGAGGCACGTCTGGCAAGTTGCTGTGGGATGTGGTGGGATGTGAGCCTCAAAGGGCAAGTGATTATCAGATTGGCAGGAGCACGTTGCCCCTGTGCCGGTCCTCGCCTCATCGCTGTCCGGTTGCCAACCGGGCTGGGTGTTACTATGCAACGCTGTGCAGTATGAATCACTAGCCAGCTGGCTGCAGGGCAAGCATGCACAGATCCTTGAAATCCTGCAGAAGCCTAGTAGCTTTATGTAAGCCGTCGAAAGCATGCACGTGCACACCTTCATGCTCGTACTGTTACAGCGTTTTGGACCTTCATCCCCATCATGTAGAAGAGCAAACCCTGGGATTGTCAAGGTGTGTCTGCATGTCCACTGAGTCCACTGTGGTGACGAATGCGTGGCGACGTGCCCTGCCGCATTTGCAAATCATTAGATTCCTGAATGGACTCGCAAAGTGCATGCTGTGGTCGGGAGGCCAAAATCTGCTTTGACAAGCACTGTGGCGCCAGACTCGCCGGAAGTGATGATGACGGAGGCGTAATTGAGAGAGACGCTGCAGATTGCAGGATTCGCAGGCGTGTTCAACACCATCTGCTTTGCAGGAGAGCCTCGCCGCAGACGTGCGAGCTGTTGGCACGCTGCCGTTGGAGCAAGATGCTCTTCAAGTCATGCTCCTTTGGCGTGTTCAGTTGTGGCCACGGCCACTGGTTCTGCGAAATGTGGCTTGGTACTTGCCAATATACGAGTTTTCTGGAGCCGCTGGCTGACTCATGGCAGGTCCATCGATGAACGCATCGACGAGGGCGTTGCCACGTGCCCTGGCCGAAGTGTTACAATACATCAAACGCAGGCGATCCGAGCTGGACAAAACCAGCTTGTTCTTGCGGCATCATGCGTTCCCCACAAGCCCATGGCTTGTTTCACTTTGTGGTTTCAGGCCAACCTCCGGTCTTACAAACGTCGTGCCCGACTCGGCCTGAGTGATCCTTAAACCGAGGGATCAGTAGAGTAGAATCATAGGCCGCGCGAGAATGCGCTGGGGCTCGTGCAAGATGTTTGAAGATGAGTTTGCAAGGCAGACGGCTGGTGCGCAGCTCTGTTCAACGCTGTCGTGGACTACCTTCCTGCGTGGACAGCCTTTGAGGTGCCGCCGTCACGCTCGCGGATTCCAGGAGTAGCATATAGAATCGTACCCTTGTTTTGTTCGGGATGTTTGTAAAAGCATGCAGAGCTGCAGAGCAGACTCGATGCGGAAAATCGCTTCGTCTGAACACAAACCGCGCCCTTCTCCCCAGCAGATCTCTTCAGTTCGACCCGGCCGGAAAAATGATTACAGTTAGGGACCCCGCATCACCCAAGATTTAGCACGACACTGTTCGTGGGAGGGAAGAGATTGGGAAATAGGCACAGCTAACTTTTGGGAGGTTATAGTAGAACAGGGGGGACGGTTACAGCCTGCGGGTTACAGAATATGTTGCTGGATCTGAGCCGTGCAGGATTTGCAGGGGCTCTTCGCCGCAGATGCGCAAGCCATGCCCCTTTGGCATGTTCAGTTGTGGTCACAGCTGCGGGTTCTACGAAAGCTAGCCCGGTACTTGCAAGTGCAAGCTCTGGAACGCGGGTTGCGGGGAGCATGCCATGGCAGGTCCATCGATGAAAGCATTGACGAGTGCGTTGCCACGTGCCCTGGCCGCATGCGGGCGCCATTACATTCCATCGCCGATTCACGGAAACATACAATTCATGCTGTGGTTGGGGCCTGGCATGACTGGCTAGTGTGGAGTTTATCGCACTCCGGCGCGTTCCCAGATCCACTGCGAACGCCCGAGATCCCTTTTCTGGTTAGCTCGAGGCCAGAATCTGGCCTGGACTCGCCAGAAGTGTTGGCAGAGGAGGCTAAATTGAGAGAGCGAGTCTGCAAATGTACGTTGCGTGCAAGCTCATGCACAAGTCGCTACCGCGTGTTGGGGCTTTGGGCTTGCAAGGCGGGCGGCTGGTGCACGGGTCTGTTCAACCTCCTCGCCGGGGAGGTGCCTCACGCAAGCTATCTCAAGCTTGTGGACTAAAGGATAGGTGCAGGATTGTGTAGGCGTGCGGTCTATGTGAGTGGCCTGTCAGTGGCAGCATGCTGAACCTGCAGGCTTCGCATGCTGGCTATGTGCTTGGCATGCTCACTGGCTGTTTCGACACCTCCGTCACCACTGGCTGCTTTGCGCAGTGGTCGTAGTTGTAAGAAGTTCAAGTTGTAAGCTGCGCACGTCGCCTCAACCGCCTCGGCCCGGCCGGCATCGGTGGGAAACAACGACACCCAGAGCTGTATGGAGTCACCATTGCATGTGCGGATGGCTCAGGGCTTCATGCAGGGCTTCCAGGATTACAAATGGTTACAGTGGAGAGAAAGAGATGCTTTGCTGATCGTACGGCGGACAGGGGAAATCAGGGACACATCCACAACCAGGGCGGATGGCCAAGGCGAATGAAAAGCTAGGCGTCAAGGGACAGGCATCAATCACGTCCATTGGTCCATTGACACTAGAGTTCGTCCAGACAATGTGAATAGATTCACGCAGCACAGCGGACCCAGATGCAATCTCAGGTTGGGTCGAGGTTTCGGTGGTCCTGCATCCCTGCCACGCTTGCGGGTTAATCCTGGCAGTAGCGTGGCTCGCAGTGGCCTGACACTTGCAAGGCCCAATCTACTGGAATGGCTGGAGGCGCGATACGCCGGAATTAACACATTCTGCGCTTGGTTTTTTGTTTCAGGTACCGGAGATGTGTGCCCTACGCATGCTTTCCAGGGAAGCCATCGATCTGCAGGCAGGGGTTTGTCGTGTCAGTGCGCTGGATCGCATTCCCCGATTCCAGGGGTGGCGTCACATGCCGACGCCTTGCACCAAGCTTTGGAAGAGTAGCGAGTGCCGGGCCGTGCAGGTCGTCGCTCGGCACGTGGTGGAGACCGGCGGCTTTGACAGGCCAGGCCACCAACTCTGGCTTGGTAGGCAACATCTGTCCATCCTCCATTCCGACCCTACACAGCTCACACGTCCTGGCCTCCTCAATCGGCTTATTTGTCTGTTGTTGCAGGCCAGAAAGTGTGATCTTTCATAGCCAAGTTTTGGAAGATAAACATGCGGCGGCTGCACAGCGGAAACGATTCCAGTGCGACTCGGTTGCCGTAATGGGGCTAGTGGGGGAATGTTCTTTTTGGTTTATTCATTTGGAACCCTCAGAATCAGAAGCCTCCCATCGTGCGCTTTCAACCCGAGGCCAGTTGCTGCACCTGCGCTTTCAGTGTTGTTGGCGACACTGCCCAGGCTTGGCAGATGGTTTGATTGAAAAGCTAGCGGACTTTGGCCTATCAGAGGACCTCGCGGTGTGCAAGGCTGCAAATGCTCTACTCAAAGCTTACTCAGGATATCTGTTGCGGAAAGACCGGGTGCGGGAAGCGGTGCTGCGCTTGCTGGAGCAGCTGGTCCCAACATCGGGCATATTTTGGCTAAGAACCAAGCTGGTCCTAGCCTACGTTTTCCCGAGTAACAGCACACTGGTCCGCAGCGAATGGCAACACCGCCGACGCTGGGTTTCTGTGATTTTCGAAATTCTGTCGCAGCAGAACATCCAGAAGTGCAAGAAGTATTGCGCGGCATGCATCAGAGTCCTTTGTGCCGGAGGTTTCGCAGATTATTCCCGTGAGGAGCTGCAGGAGGCGGCAGCAATGTCGCCCGAAGCTGTGAGGGCCGAACTTATGGAGCTGATGGAAAAACCACCCATTATCCAGAGCGGCTCAGGAGGATCTACAGGAGAGGGCCAAGTTTTTGGAGCAGTGCTTGCAAACTCGCAGTATAGGTAGTAGTAGTAGGGAGACCCCTTAAAGGGTACCCCTTCTAACTTCTGGCTCTCGTAAAAGGGACCGTATTGAATTGAGAGGGTCTACATCCAAGGGTCCCCCCTAATGGCCCTAATCCTAACTCCCACAGTCACGGGCCGAGAACACCTTAGAATTAGGATTCCATGCCTGTCACTGTCCTTCCAGCGTCACATAGCATTGCCGCTAATGTTTTGGAGAGGACTATCGCCCGGGTGCTTGAGGCGATGATGATGGCGAGCCAGGGCTTGGATGAAGCGTGAGCAGGTGCCTGAAAACCAGGAATGATAGACGCTCCAAGCGGTGGAGTTGGACCCAAAGTATCGACGGCTTTGCGTCATGGTTTCGTTCTCGAGAACTGGAAGAACTGCGATGTGTGCCCAAGACTCCACTCAAATTATTCGCCGTGGCTTGCCGAAAGCTGCAATGTCCGTGACAAGCTGTGCAGCTGCTTTGTTCTGGGGCCTCTGCCCGAAAGTGGCACTGTACATAGCCCACATTGAGCAAGCATACTGGCCCGGGCGCTCTGGGCCGCCGCAGCGTGCGAGTTGCGGATCGCAAGTGCGGATCTCTCTGCTGATCTCCTGGCATGAAGAGAAGCCGTAAGGCACCCTGGTACATCTTGTAGAACTGTACTTCACTTCATCCCATCCCCTTCAAGTACCTCTCAGTAACGAGGTTAAGTAAAATGATCGGTTTTCTGGAACAGTACTCATGTAGCTTTCCAACCTTGCAACCTCACTAAACTTTTCGCCGCCGAGCCTTCAGCCCTGCTCTCAGTGCACGGTACTGCGAGAATGTCGGCAAATCGGCGAGGCTCGAGAAAACCAGAAAGGGTCAGCAAGTTGGAGCCGCTGTCGAGATCAGCGAACCTCGCAATTGGGTATGGGCGGTATGGGTATGATGTGTGCGTGGAGATCGAGTGGTGGCACACCGGTTCCAACAACCGACTGCGCGGCTCGAAAGCGCTGCAGAATGTGACACTTGCCGGCACACGGCTTTCTCGTGTGAGTCCCTTTCGCATCTCTCGACGGTCGTATCCCCATCATCGAACTCAGCATAGCACACGGCCCAATTATGGTTTGGGAGGGCTGGGACTACAAAGCAAAGCGCCCGAAGGTTTTGACGCCATCTCACTCGAAGGCGTGTACGGCTGCTTGCGCCCTCGTCGATCTTTGCAAATGTTTGCATTAATAGTGTTTGGTACGTGAACAACAGGTTGGCCATGATGCCACGCTCGCCGGTAATTCGTGAGTTTCAGGGCTCGATGCGGCAGTCGGTTTGAGATTCCTCGTGAAAGACTCAGTGCCCCAAGCCCCAAACTCTCATTTAGGCGATAGTGGTTGATCACATTTTAAGCGGGATCTGAAGCAGTTACCCTTGCAGTACTTCATTGATATTTACAATATTGGAGGTCGCAGGAAAAAAAACAAAATAAAGGAGAAATAAATCCAAAAAAAGGAGTGGGGCCATTCTCAAATAACTGAACATGCCAGACAAACCATGCAAACACCTGGCTGGAGGCCAACAGAACAGAACCTCATGTTCAAATTCCCCTTTGACATGGATTCCACGAACTTGGAAGGGCTGGGTTTTCAGAGGGACGCTTAATATTATTGTCCTGGGACGGACAGTAGCAGTGCCACCAGATTGCACTTTACATACCCACAACTCGAAGGATTGGTTTTCGCCAATTTGCCGACTTCCTCGATTTGCGAGATGTCATGGAGAGGGCAAGCTAGGTAACCGAGATCTACTCAAGGAAGAAGGCGCCAGACCACTTTATGCACGTGCTCGATCAAAGAATTTGCTCCACTCTGAGAGTCGAGTCTGCCACGTTGCTGCCGCGTTGCTGCCGCCGCTATTGCCACGCGGCTGTATCTGTTGCGCTGTTGCCGTCGAACATAGTGAGTCTGATCGAAGTTTCATCAAACCCCATTTCATGATATGAGCCAGAGCAAATCTCGTTGCCTGGCTCCTGATACTTCTTCCGACTGTCGAGGCTTGCAGTGGCTTTTGACTTGCATGAATTCGTTAATCTACATGGCAAGACAATTGACTTCATCAGGACAAGTCACTGCACATGTAGGCTGGCAATCTACTGCGGCCATCTGACATTGGCAGGCTTCGTGAGGAAGTAGCATCTAGCGTCCCACTTGCAAGAGCACCCTCTTTGTGGCACGGAGCCACGATAGCCCGGAAAATCCGTCAACTCTGTCACCGGCTGCTTTGAGATCGGAATTTTGTTTGAGGAGTGAATCAGAACTACATGGCAGGTGTGGCACAAGGAGTGAATCAGAACTACATGGCAGGTGTGGCACAAGACGTGTTTGCATCAAACAAGTTGCGTCTGGGGGAAGGCAGTGCGCCGGCGACGAAGCTGAGCCATTCAGCTGCCACTTGCGCCGCCGCCCCACTGCAACGTTGCAGCTTGTCGCTAGTCGCTTTAGTGACACAACAATGCCATGAACTTGCCTGCACAAGTCTTGCAGTCTCAGCGCGAGCAGGTTGGCAGCTTTGGCTCAACTTCACGTTTTGATTTTGGATGGAATTTCTGATATCAAAATCCTGATTCAGGGTGGTTCTCATGAAGCAGAGTTTCGGTAGCCATGCGATCAGTGAAAGGAATCTTCCGCCTGTTGCTGCTCGTTCCCATTCTGGAGTGGCTGTTGTGGAATCCCCGCCGAGCTTGGGTGAAGGGGCCCTTTGCCACGCAGGTACGTGTCTCAGGCAGGCTTCCGTTGCAGGCGCAGAGAGTGTTCAACGATGGCGAACTGTCAGCATTCAAGCAGGAGCAACTTGTTCCTGTGGAAGCAGCGTGGCGAGAACTCCTGGAGTACATCATCATGGAAAATCAGCGCATCGCAATGATACGTGCCCCGCCGAGGTCTGGAAAAAGCTTCCTTGGAAGCCTCGGTCGCCGAGGAGTTCCAGCGGGACCCTGGGGGGCGGTTGAAGTGCGATACTGCGCCAACTTCGACCCTGGCGTGTTTGACCTTTTCATTCGTGGCTTCAAGAGCGAGAGCGTGGCAGAGATGGCAAAAGACTCTGCTGAATCTGGCTTGGATGGCGACAGAGCTACCGTAGTGTACTACTTTGATGAGGCACATGAGCTACCGGCGGAGATCATCAGCTCCTTCATTAAAAATGGTGAAGACAATGGTTATGCAATCTTTGCAACGGCTGGCAGGGCCACGCCAGTGAGGAGCTTCATTACGCCACCAGAGCTGGTAGCCAAGACATTACTCTTTCGGTTCCCAGCACCGAAGGAAACCATGAGGAAGTGGCTGGAGGACCGTCTGAAAAAGCTTGGGCTGGACAGTCACACAGCGACGGCCAGCGCAGACCTTCTTCTCAACAGCGCTGCAGGCAGCATTGGTGTTGTTACGTTCTTTGCAGTGGAGATAGAACAGGAGCTAAAAGGGAACAAAAGCCTTAGATTTATCCGTGAGAAACTGTGCAGTCTGATCTCAAGCTTCAGTGGCTTGTACCTTCGGATCTTCGGAACCGAGAATGGCAAACCAGACGAGACTCAGGCGGAGCTACTCTCGGCGATGCGATGCACGGGATTGTTGATGAGAACCACTCCTGCGGGTGAGGCTCTTCCATTGTGGGACCCCACCATCCCCTCGCACAGACAGGGATTGTCCAATGCATATTACGCGGTTTGTCCACCTGACAACCAGGATGATTGTCTAATGCGGACATCTGCAGCGGAAATCATTTCTTTCGTGCACCCCCTTCAGCCAGAAATTTATGCAGACAAGTTCAGGTATGCATGGAGTGGTATTTCACTTGAGGAGCGCTGGCTGACAAATTTCAGCCGTGACCATTCCGACCCAGCAAACACTCCCACAAACGTGGTTGACCTGGTGCTCTCGTGGCTCTCCCATGTACCGACCAAGACCCTCTTGTCCATTCATGGCGGAAACAACGTAGATGCTCGTGAATCCACTCTGCAGCACACCCTCTACGAATTCTGCAGAGACGCCCTCACTCTGGAGGAGGATGTGCAGCTAGAGGCATCATCATCGAGTGGAGGAAAGCTGGATGTGTACATTGAGGGCAGCATGGGTGTTGAGCTGCTCATCCGACCTGCCAACAGCAACAAGATGACCACCCAGTCAGTTTTGGGCAACGCAGCAATGAAAGAGTCCTTGCTTGATCATGCCCGTCGAGGCGATAACAAGTACAAGGACTTGGCTACACAATGCAAGCTCGGTTACATCACCATGCTGGTGACAACCTTGACTCAAAGCACCGCAGACGAAGAGTGGCAGCGCTTTCAAGCGCTCTCATCCAAAGATTTAGCAGGTCTTGGCTATCCTGTATTGGTTGCCGTTGCCAGCTTCGGATGGGGCACGTGGGACGTGTTTCTGCATCGCCCCCGCCACGACCCACTTCGGTTTTCCATCCCTCGCCAGCGGCTCATGCTTAAGCTCGTGGACGACAAGCCGGTCAGCGCCAGAAGCTACTACCGCAAGCCCCAAGAGGTCTGGGTGCAGGAGCTTCAGATCCAGGGTGATGTGCATACTCTGGTCGGCAAGGTTTTCAAGATCGACAGTGCCCCGAATGACGCTGCTGACCTCGCCAGCCGGATCAAAGCCGTGGAAGACCTTTCCTGCCGTCTGTCAAAGCTAGCGATCTACCGCCTTGACTGGAAGGGCGAGTGGAAGGAGGAACGGGCAGGCCAGGTTCTGTTTGAGAACACAGAGGAAAGTCCGTACGGCTTCCGCCAGTTGCCATAGTTGCACGAGCTCTCACCAGGTAGTGTCCAAGTTGACATTTGACAAGTTTTTCGTTTCACTCAGCAATGGGGACAGGCCGCGCACGCACAGAGGGCCATGCGCAAAGCAACCTATTCAGTCCTCTGCGCAGAAATTCACTTGCCAGTGTTCGTGAGTCGATCTGTGGCATGCTGACTGCAGTGCATGCGGTGCCTGGCGGGACTGCATTCCGAGGTTCTGCATTCATGCCCACTTGAAGCGTTAGCGGCCTGGTGATCGCAAACCTCGGCAGACAACTGCGCAAGTCTGAACGTCTAACTGCGAGCCACCTTTGGAGTTGAGTGTTTGAGCTGTGCCTCCCCAGGTCATTGCACGGTGCAGACTCCGGCCGACCAGCCTCAAGAGATTGCCCTTGAGGTCCTGGGCTTGCTTGCTAAGCTCTTGGTTGTGAGTGCGCTCGGTGACACGCCCAGGTCTCTCCGACAACTTCCAGGCTCGCGTCTTGCAAATCAAGGGTTACCCTTGCCCCGAACCCTTGCGGCCGAACCTCTAGAACCTACTCCCACTAGACTGCCTTGTGACTGCCCTGTGTGTGTTGTGCGTCCCTGGTTGCCTTAAGTCCCGAACCCCTTTCTTCCCGAGCCGTTAGAACCCTGAGCCCGTTTGGGCCGGTCGAATTTTTTCGTTGCCTCCCCGCGACCAAATCAGGAAGTTGCAAACCTGGCGGTGACCAAACGTTTCCTCTGCAAAACTCCAATGAAGAGATATTAGCACAGTCTATGCTGGGTAGTATGGGTAGTAAGTTACTACCCAGGACTTTTTCGTGGAGACGAGCCCGCGGCAGCCCCTGGGCGCGCTGGCGCAGCGTTTAGGGTTTAGGGTTTAGGGGGTTTAGGGCTTAGGGTTTAGGGCTTAGGGCTTTGGGCTTAGGGTTTAGGGTTTACGGCTTAGGGCTTAGGGCTTAGGGTTTAGGGTTTATAAGGATGTAAAACTTATTTTTCCTCTGTAAATCCTATGGATTTCGTGAACCTATTTGCAGTGCAGATAAGGCCCCAGACAGGTTTAAGTAAATTGAAAGGTCTTGGCCACAGAGCAAGGTTTAAGTAAATTGATAGGTCCTGGGCCCCAGAGGGGAGGTTTAAGTAAATTGAAGGGCCCTCGGCCCCAGAGTAGAGGAAGGGCCTGGGCACCAGAGGAGGGGGGTTTTAGGGTTTATAAGAATGTAAAACCTGTTTTTCCTCTGTTAATCCTATGGGCTTCGTGAACCTATTTGCAGTGCAGATAAGGCCCCAGACAGGTTTAAGTAAATTGAAAGGTCTTGGCTACAGAGCAAGGTTTAAGTAAATTGATAGGTCCTGGGCCCCAGAGGGGAGGTTTAAGTAAATTGAAGGGCCCTGGGCCCCAGAGTAGAGGAAGGGCCTGGGCACCAGAGGAAAGGGTTTTTTCTTGCGAAAGCTGCATTTCGCCAGTGGGCTGCATTGACTGAACGTCCTCGAAGCGAGGGTGCAGTTTTGCAACGGTCCCCGCGCGGAGCAGTCGACGCTGTCTTGCGAAAGCTGCATTCCGCCAGTGGGCTGTATCTAGCCTCTGCACGTAGCAGTGATGTTCTAAAGCCGCTGATTGAGTCTTAGATGCGCGATTCTCTCGGCCTTGACGCCACAAAAATGCTGTTTGTTCCATGGCGTCTTGTCAGGTAGGAGCGAGCTCAGGCAGCTTCATTGATAGCGAAGGCGAATCTTGGCTGTTCCTGCTCGCACTGCCATGTTCACGGATCCGAATGGATGCTGTCTTGCAAGAAAAAAACAGACCGTGTGAGCTCGAACTGGTGCTTGCTGGTGCATGTCTCTACCTTTCAGGCTGGAAGTGCCTCCTCTGGCTGCGTAGCTTGGGTTCAAATTGCCTTTTGTTCTTAGTGTTTCGGCGGTGTTCTGGGTGGACGCTGTCTTGCGAAAGCTCAGTGTGCAGCTGGTGCTCTGGGTGAACGCCGTCTTGCGAAAGCTCAGTGTGCTGCTAGCCTGCCTTGCCGATGGCGCAGAACAACTTGATTGAAACCACCTTGGAGCGCCTCACTAAGCAAAACCACGCTTCCATGAAGGTTTTGCTTCGCTACGTCTATTGTGAAATCAAGCAAATGCCCACTGCCAGAGGAGGTTCCTGGTGCAAAATGATTATGCGCTTCGTGGACAAAGACGGCAAGGGTCTGTACGCGGAGCTTCGCGCGTCGGACGCCAACACTCTGAGGAAGGTGGCTGAACCCTGGAGCAAGGATGTCTTCTATGCCACGCACCTCAAGCCGGTCAGTAACAAATTCTTCGCTGGCCTCTATGTGGATTTGTCAGACAGAGCCTCGAGGGCCAAAGTGATTCCGGTTGCTTCTTCCCACCCGTCGGCGATGGAGATGAAGACCCTCTTCCCCGTTGCGAGGTCGGACTTCTCGGTGTTGGCGACACAGTGCCAAGGGCGCGAGCGTGTGGATGTCATTGGACTGGTCACGGAGCTTGAGATGCCGAATACCTCCAAGCCCAAAGCCAACCTCTGGTTGAAAGACACGTCGGGCAAGGAGATGCTGGTCAACATCTGGGGCGACCGCTTCGTAAAGAGTCTGGCTGACGCGCACAAAGGTAGCGTCGTTCAGATCGACAACCTTTCCCTGCTCAAGAAGGAGAACGATTCCATCGAAGGCGCCGCGGAACATTTCATCGACAACGACAAGCACGGCTTTAGTATGCTGCACGTGGACCCTAAAGGCGATCGGGCACAGGAGCTTCGGGATCTGGAACCCACACAAGGCGATCGCATCTCCGTTCCTTGGTGCCCTTCCTTGAGTGGTGGCGGCAGGCTGACCTCCGACTTGGGGCCCTGCTACGTCGCATGCGCCGCAACTATGAATGCATTCGGCAGCGCAATGGAACAGGGATCAACGCAGGACTGCCTTCGCGTGTTTCTGTTGTGTAGAAGCTGCTTTCCCGTGCCCCAACTTGCATGACCTTGCTTGGCGCAGGAGAAAGTCGAAGTGGCCCTGCACAACGTCTGGCTCGTCGACATCGTTGGGGATCCAGTCTATACTCCGTGCAAAGTGTGCTCCACGAAGATCGACCCAGGGACCAGTAAGTGCAAGCGTGCCACCGATGGATGTCAGACGGAGCCTGCGGATGCCCAGCGAGTGCTGGCCACCGTGCACTTGGCGGACTGGACGGGGCAGCTCAGCAACGTGCTTGTGGGAGGACCGGAGCTGGCGGCGCTGGCCCGGGTCCGTGACGAAGAGAAGCTGGTTCAGTTGATCCAGTCGAAAGGCAGTGAGGCAGTCTGCTTCAGGGGGCCGTGCGACGCACGGCTGGGGACGTCGCACCGCCTCGGCCAAGCCCGCGGGGGCTCCGCGCAGCAAGCTTCGCAGGCGAGTGTGGCCGGCGGACTTGCTCCCCCGACCCAGTTTCAGGTCTTGGCAGCTCGCGCCTGCTTCGGCGAGGAGTACGACGAGGACCGGCGGCCAATGGTGAAGAAGGTCACCCGTCTTGCGACCGAGAAGCGAGATGGTGCTGTGCTGCCAGTCCAGTGTCCGATTGCCGATTTGATGTGCTCAGACATGGGCACCTTCTTCAAGTTAGGCGGTGTCTTCGCAAACTACGTGACCGTCGCGGCCTTTGCCGAGGACGAGCCCACCGTGGAGGAGGTGTTCAAGGACGAGGAGAAGCACCTGTTGACGAAGCACGCAGAGGTGTACTCGTACACGCTCGAGCGTGTAGGAGACAGAAAGGCATTCGGGATCGAGGCTTTTTGTCAATTCACAAATTGCTTCCTCTTCAACATGGCAGACGGCCAACCGCGCTTGATCTTGGGCCGTGTGATCAAGAATGCGGCAACCAACGAGGTGGTTTTGCAAGTGGAATGGATGTCGAAAGTGACACCAGAGCAGATCCGGACATTCTCGAAGGAGCGTGAGATGGTCTGGAACCTCCTCCAGGGCGGACCGGCGTTGCAAAGCAACAAACGACCTGCCAGCAGCCTCGTGCAGGAGACGCCCTCGAAAGTGAAGTGCGGCGCTTGGGAAATGGACTGAACCTCCTCGAAGCGAGGGTAGAGTCTTGCGAAGGTCCCCGCGCGTAGCAGTGGACGCTGTCTTGCGAAAGCTGCATTTCGCCAGTGGGCTGCATTGACTCAAACTCCTCGAAGCGAGGGTGGAGTTTTGTAAGGGTCGCCGCGCGGAGCAGTCGACGCTGTCTTGCGAAAGCTGCATTTCGCCAGTGGGCTGGATTGACTGACCCTCCTCGAAGCTAGGGTGCAGTTTTGCAACGGTCCCCGCGCGGAGCAGTCGACGCTGTCTTGCGAAGGCTGCATTCCGCCAGTGGTCTGCCTGAAGCCGAGAACCGCTTCATCCGAAGGCTCGCGCCCTTATGCAGGTGATGCACTAGATTTGGACTTCATAGCTTAGATGGAGCGCAGCCGAATGCAAGCGTAGTTTTCGGCCTCATGGGGAGCGTGTTCTCCTACGACGAGGGGGCACGGCTGGCAAGTTGATGTCGGATGTGGGTTTCAAAGGGCACATGATCAGATTGGCAGGAGCAGGCGGCACAGGGGTCACAGCCTGTCCTCGCCTTATCTGTGCTGTCCCTGTTGCCTGCCAGCACCTCATAGTGTTCTGAAACTTGATAGCTTTTTCCTGCAGCAGGAGGAGGAGGAGAAACCTGCCGCCGACTTAGACTGGAGGTTGGGTGACACTTCCGCCTGCAATGCGGTGCAGCATGAGGAATGCCTCGAAACAACCACGACAGCCGCCGCCTCATCAAGCTAGGGTTAGATATGCCATACAGGAGTCAAGCAGTCGAAACCATGCCCGTGCACGTCCTCAACCACTTACAGCCTTTTTTGCCCAACAACTCATGCCATGGGTCATCACCCTTATGTAGATGAGCAAAAGCTTGGGATTGTCACGGGGTGTTTTGCAGTCTCATGTGAGGGGCGTGGAAGACGTATAAGTTAGCAGGAGCTGCGGGCCGTTGAGGACACCTGGTGCCTGTTGTCCATGTTTCTCACTCGTATTAGCACGACACGAGTACCACTACAACTAGCAAGTACACGGGGGTCACTTTATCTCGCATCGCTCGGTTTTTTGTATACATCGAACAGCGTCCACACCCGGGGGAGCGTTGTTCTCAGCGCACATCCGATGTTGTAGCGGCGTTGGTTTTGGCGACTTCGATGGGCATCCACACTGGGGCAATGCAGCACTGCGCAGCGGAGTTGGTTTCTTTACTGTTCCGCTAGGGTCTTCATGCTGGTTGTGGCCGTGGTCGTGTTCGTATTGGTGTTGGCGGTGGCGGTGACGGTGGGCGTGAAAGTGGTGGTGGTGGCGGTGGTGTTGGTGTTGTTGTTGCCGTTACCGTTACTGTTCCGGTTGCTATTGCTGTTGCTGCTGGCCCGGGGTAAATACAGCTCGAGTTGCCGTGCTACTGTTAGAGGCCGAGTCATGTTGAGGTGAAGGAGTCAGTACAACGACGAAGAGTCGTTGTTTCTGCCGGTTGTATTGATCAAAATCGCAAGCCGTCCTCCTGAGAGCTTCTTCATGGCTTGCTGACAACCGCCCCGCCCCTTGACACCTCTCTTCGTCTGAAGTTCGGGGTTTGTTGGTAGTTTAGAAACTACCAGAGTCACTTGGTTAGTTCCTCAGGAAAGTCGGAATGCCGAGGTGCTGCTGAACCGTGCAGACGGCTTTTCTGCGGTGCTGTCCGGCATGTGATGATGATGATGATGACACTTGCTTGGCCGAGGAGGCTTGTCCATGTTTGATGTTCTTGCACACACGCCAGGGCCTCGCACAGATGGCAGCCAAGAAGGCCGGATGGCCGTAACCGTTTGTGGGCCGTGCGGGTACGTCACGCCCTCTTCATGGACTCTGAACCCCTGCAGGCGAGCATCGGCATTCTGTTCAGAGCCTGGCGCGGACGGGGGCTGTGACAGCACGCGTGCGAAACTGCACACGGCTGCAGGCTTCCACTGCATATGTTGAACTCCGCAGGAGAAGCGTTTGCACCAAAGTCGCCCGTGCCGGTCGAAACCTCGGATTGGGGTGCCTTTTGGCACCTGGCTACAGGATTCAGGTGGGTGCCCCGGCTGATTCTGAGGCCATCAGCTGTGGCCCCCGCCCAGGCTCGCTCTTCACTTTGAGCTTTGGGGTTCCGATGTCTTGAGGCTTGGCACATGTTAGCTGTCCGTTGCTGGTGGACGCCAGGCCAACGCTCACAATCGGCCCCCCGGTGAGCCCAGGCCTGAGGAAGTTGTGTTCACAAAAGCGGGCCCGCAGCAAAGGGGGCTTTTCTTCTTGCCAGGTGGGGGTGGCGGCTTCGTGTTCAGTGCCCTACTCAGAGCGATCTTGGTTAGTGTGCACCGGCAGCGTCTGGTAGAGAGGCATTTGCAGAGCAGGCCAGCGCAGCTGCACGAAGCAAAAGAATGCCACCTGTCTGGCGGCACCGCGCAGCCCGATGCTCATGAACAGCGTTCGGGGTGTGCCGGCCGTGAGGTCGCATTCGGTGTGGGCCTCAGCGGCTGCGGCTGAAGGCCGTGCACGGGCCACCCACGAGGGCCTGCGCAACAAACGGTGTCTGAGGCGGACTTCTGCTGCTCCCAGTGCGGAGTCAACTGCTATGACCCCGTCGTGGTCACGACCACCGAGGCCTTGCAGGATGCGGGGCACTTGTGTCGCGAGCAGCACTGCGGAAGCTGCGATGCCGAGGCGCCTCGCGTGGTGGTCCGGCGCCACTACAACACGGTGGTCAGGACTGCTCAGCTGTGCTGGCTGCAACAGAACCTGAAGAAGAAGCCCGGGGCTCCCGTTTTTGTGCGAACTCGACGCAGCCCGGCGTGCCTTTCGCTTCTCCGTAAGGTTCCCCGGCATTCCTTAAAGGATCCCCACAAGGATGCTAGAGGCTGTGAACTGTGAGCTGGTGCGAGGATGGAAGAGCGAGTGTTGGCCGTAAGTTTGTCTGCGATCCTGGCGATCCTTTATTGACATGTGGATGCTTGGCATGAGGAGGGTTCCGGTGAATCACCATGTCCCTTGGCTGCAGTTGCAGTTGCAATGCTTGCCATGGCACACTGCCCTTCTATCCGGGCTGCCAGGTGAAGGTGCAGATGCCGCGGCCTGCGCCCATCATCCACACCCTGCACGTTGTTGCAACGCCCTCAGGCTTGCTCGAGAGATTTGCTTTTCAGTCCCTACTCTAGCCGGCCTTCTGATCTACGTCCCTCTTCATCAGAAGCCCAACGCTCACCACGACGGCGGCGACTACGACCACGAAATGTGGTCCGGCGCGCACAAGAGGTGGTGCTGCTACAAGTACAAGGAGGACTCACGCACATGTCGTCGCGCGTGACTGTAGCTGCATGCCTGCATGCGGCGACTGTGCCTGTTCTATGACTGCTGCCCTGTGAGGGCTGCCCAAAGCAAGTGGTTGACCGCAACATCTACCACCACCTGACCAAGATTCAGCAGCTTGACTGGCCTCTCATTCTGGCCACTCGCGCAGCTCCTAACATGCCAACTCTGGCTGCTGAGGAAGCTGCATGTGCCGGTGCCGTTGCAGGAGCCGCGGAGTCCTTCAGCCGCTTGGCTTCGATGCAGTGTACTGCAAGTACATGATACTATATACGCAGGCAGCAATCAGTCACGCCGGCTAGCGGCTAGCGATCCGGGGTTGCGCTGGGCTCGAAGACGCTCGACTCGGCAACTCAGATCATCCACAACATCCCGCAAGTCTACCGCGTCCCGAGCCCGCCGAAGTACGTGCACGTGCCGGCGCCGGGGCCCAAAATCCACAAGGTCGCCGGGGGCCGAGCTGCAGCAGCCGATGTATTAAGTAGTTCTTGTCAGCCATGCAGAGTGCCTTGCGGGGGAGGGCTCCGAGAAGTACTGCACCAGGTCACTATCAACAAGGACGTGCCTTATCCTGTCAAGGAGCCTCCCCAGGCACAGTGCCTTCCGCGGCATGATATCCATTCGACAGCGGGGGTCCGCAGGTCATCACCGTCAAGAAGCCCTACACCGTGAAAGTTCAGGGCCACCGTGACAGCCTCAATGCTCAAGCTTCCAGGAGGTCGAGTTCAGCTTGACTCCTTCCCTCGTGAGGCCACTATGTGGACGTGCCCGTGCCGTCGCCTCCCCACATCGTCAACACTGTGCATGACTACGACACTCGGCACAGACCTTCGGTACTGAAAGGTGGCCCTGCCACCGCTGCAGCATTGAAAGACACGGCCGGGAGTGTCGTCTGCCCTCCTCATAGCCTCAGAACTGCGACTCCCATTTCGGCAAGTGGTGCTACGTCTGGTCGGGCACGAAGTGGCTTTGCTGGAAGTATGCCCGGGTGCTGCCCTGAGCAGCATGTGCGGGACGAGCTCTGCACGGCATCTGCAGGAAGCAGTGGTGCTGCGCGCACCAGCACCTGGGCTGCCCAGGACACTTGTTGCTGTGGTCGTGCTGTGGAGTGCCGGTGCAGAAAACGGGGTGGCCCGAAGAAACTTGAATGAAGCCGGAAGGATCTTGGCACCATCACCACGTGGTGACCATTACTGGTGTGCAGCACCTCAAGCACTGTGCGACTCGCCGTTCGTTTTTGTCACCCAGATTAGTTTTCTGAGTGACCTGTGCTGAGGATTGCCACGCGGGCTTGTCCAACTGGTATCATGGCTGGTCCCGCGTCCAGAAATCGTGGTGCTGCGTGGCTCCGTCTTGCTTGAACCGAGATTGCATTCATCTGCATCCAGCAGTCCTGCCATACTGGCACCGCAAGTTTGCCTTCTTTGGCCTTTCAGCTGCCACTCCGAAACTTAAAGATCCTGTAGACTTCAATGCAATATAGTGGGGTGGCGCATGTCTTCGTGTGGCCTCCTCGAGCACGACAGGACCACCACCATCTAATCTGCCCTGGCATGGCGCACGGCCAGTGGCACGCTCGCACTGTCTGCGCCCTACACAGCATGTCGAGTGCCACTGCACGATCCTCAAAGCCTCAAACGGCAACGAATCGCGTGTAGGGGCAACTGGCATGGGCCTGCTGCCGATCCGGATCCGTGTCTTGGTTTTACCTTGCCCTGTGATGCTGTGATGCATGCCATGCCGAGGTGGTGCACACCATGGGCCATCATGCCGGCCATGGCGGATACGACTGCGATGCAGGCTACTCCAATTGGGAGCACGGCTGGCCGGAGCCTCGACGGTTCTACGGCGCCTGCTGACTTGCTTCTCCGATCAACTGAGGTCGTACATGGTCGTACCACAAGAAGACGTATTGCTGCGAGCACGAGCACAAGGGCTGCCAGCCGTACCACTGCCACCAACACGAGGACCCAAGCTGCCTCGGCTGCTCCGCTCGAGATGCTTTGCGAGATGTCTCGGCCTTTGGTCGGAGGAGAAGCGCAGGGAGCCCCATTGTGATTCGTGTGGTCAGGCTCTATACGCGGGCGGGGTTGCAGGGTTGCATGGTTGCATGGTTGCTGCTGCAGGCGACTATTGCTGCGGCCACTTCCAACTCGCCTGCACCGCCACCGTGCTGTCGCTTGTTGTCCAGGAAACCTGGTCATCAGAATCGGAGACTCTCCGTGAATTTGTTCCCCGTACCAGGTCTCCGTAAAGAAAAACATACGTGCCGGAATAATGAGTAATATGATTATTCATAGGGCTCCTTACTTATTGTCGCTTACTACTTTGCACTCTGGCGCAATGGCAAGCATGGGTAGGACCCGGCACGGTACTCTGTGCTAGTGAACCTGATACTGGGATGCTTAGTCCGCCATCTCGAGGCTTGTACAGGAGGCTGACCTCACTGTTTGTCAAGTGAGCTCTGCAGGCGGCAATGTTCCTTCAGCTCTGACTCAAATGATGCTCGCTGCGAACGCAGCGCAGCGATCTCTTGAAGCAGCTGCTGGTACACTATACGTAGTTCGTTTGAAGACGCGTGGATGGGCCGGCGCTGACAGCGTTGTGCACAATGCTGTCAGCATGTGAGGCTGTCATCACCGTTTGGGCTGGGGTGCTCACGATGCAGCTTCAGGCCTCCGGATGTCCTCTTAAAAGCAGCAGGGGCGGCAGAATGTGAAAATGTGGAGCGTGGGGGAAGCCTTTACGTTCAACCCGCAACCGGACACACCGAGACAGCTCCGTCCGTCCATTTTCGAGTTGGCCAGCGCAGGCTTGAAAAAACAATCGAAGCTTTGAGGCACCACGATGACTTATTGCGGGCATTGGATAGATACGGTTTCAACTGCGAATCGGATCCTGCTGTGTGCTGCGTCGCATTCCGATGACCATCGAACCCCGAAATCCTAATGACCGAACTCGGGTTGTGAGAGCGTAAACCACAGAGAGTGTCCTGGATTGCCCGAGTTGTGAGAGGGTAAACCACAGAGTGTCTTGTTCGGCGTTGGACTGTTTGCGACAAACTTACCACAGGTAGATAGCTCATCTACAAGCTAAACCATGAGCCCCACAACCTATGTACTCGAGACGACATGCGTCTCCTGGTCCGAGTGCGAGCGCCGAAACGTATTCACTATGGCCTCAGGGAGACCCAAAACCCTTAGAGCGACAATGCCCCTGAATTAACGCATTATTGCCTGAAGCTATACGGGGCTCTGTGCTATTATTCAAGCAATATTCCGCATCGAGGGGCTTCAGGCTTTCAGACGGCTGGTGCTGAAAAGCCTGGTGGCCCTCCCGCAGCTGCAGCATTGAGAGACGTGGAAGCGTCGTTTGCCCCCCTCATACTGTAGCTTCAGAACTGCGACTCCCATTTCGAGAAGTCGCACTGAGCTCCGTCCCACCCCCTCACCACCCAGACTCAAAGCCTTATCTTGTTCAATTTTCGTCTTTCAGCATATGCAACAACGAGTGTCTTTTTGGATCACCACAGCGCTCGATCTTCTCTGCTTGTCAAAAGCTTCCATACGAGTACATGCCACATGGCCGCGAAGCCCCAAGGCCCCTTAAAGGGTGCAAGAGTCCTTGCGAAACTCTGGTAATTGTCCAGAGAGAAGTCTAGCCACCAGAATGACGGCAAACCGAAAATCTGCTTCGTCTTCTGACTCCCGGCCCCGTCGCCGCCGGCGGGGTCGATCCCGTCGCCGCCGTCGACGGCAGGCCTGGGGCTTTCTTGATATTCCCGGCTGATTGCATATCTTCTGGCAGTCATCCCGTACTTCTTCCTCGAGCTCGCGTCCTTGTGGTGGGCCCCGCTGTGGCTGTGGATGCCCGGGTTCCGGCTGCGGCCTCTCCGGCCGTGGTCTCGGACCCGCCTTCTGCCCCCACTGCGGTGGCGAAAGGTGCGGCTGCCTCTGGTGGCGGTGCTCCGGATGGCCCTGCGGATCATGGCGGCGCGGCTACATGCCGAGTTCTTCTCCGCCTTCTGGCTCCGGTTCTGGCCAGGCGAATGAGGCTGGCAGCGCCTCCGTCCCGGTCAAGGCCGTGCCGAAGTATCCTCCGACTACTGGTGGTCTTCCGGCGGCTCCGCCTCAGCATGTGCCGGCTGCGGACCCCGCCCAGGATGCCTCTGCCGCCGACCCGCCGCCGGTGGAGACCTTTCCGCGCCGACCTGCGGACTGGATGGGACCAGATCCTCCTGCCTCCGGTCCCGATCGCCGCTCAGATGCTGAACTCCGGCAGGTCTGGTGAACTTTGTGTCCGAAGCGGACGACGACTCCGTATACGCGGCGGCCGCGAACTTCCGATATCCCAAGCCGCCCGCCTCATGGTCTTGCTCTCCGAGGTCACGCAAGATAATTTTTATGCTCTTGCGAACATAGGGCAGTGGGACATTGAAGCCACCATTTCGGTGCTTGCTGCCCGGTCCGACTGGCCCGGATCCGTCCCCGGACAGTATCGCCCGACCGGGCCCTGTTCCCTCCCGGACGGTCCCCGGCTCCCGGACCAACAAGGCGCGGCCGCTATCCGGGAGAACTTGGAGCGCCCGGCCCAGTTTCCGCCTGCTCGAGGACCGACCCGGACCGATACAAGGCACATCGCGCTCGACGTTCCGCTCGTCCACTCCGACATCCACCCGGCCGGACGTCGCGCCGGTCTTCGATACCTACGCTGAGCTGACGCCAAGGCGTGCGCAGCAGGGTCCGTGGAACAAATCCGAAGGATGGTCGAGGCTGAGTATCTGCCTCCCCGCCACTCGGAACCCGACGGACTCTCTCTAGGGAGGGTAGTCCCATCCCCCATCACAGAGCACCTACAGCCCCGGTTTCCATGCATTCCCTAGAATTCTGCACTTCCCCCCCGCACAGATTCTGCACTCTCGGACCCCCCACGCGCGCATCTGGAGGGGCTCCAAAGAGCTTGCAATTCGCCTCCAGACTCGATTCCAGTGCCGAACCTTCCACTCTCGACTCCGACCGCGGACTCCCGAGCCACAGCGCATCGCACATGCGACTCCCGGGACGAAATCGTTTTATGGGGTGGTTTTTGCGAAGAAATAAAATGAGAAAAGCAAACTTAATGAAACAAAACACAATTACAAGCCCCCCACGCACGAGCATCCAGTTGGTTCTGCCAAACGGGGAGCCGAGGTCGAGGTTGCTTGGGGGCCGGAGCTTTCAGTAGTAGCACACTAGTATAATCGCATAGTACAGTAGGACAATAGTACAGTAGTACAGAAGCACAGTAGCACAGTAATAGTAGTAGTGTAGTAGTAGTATTAGTAGTAGTAGAAGAAGAAGTAGTAGTAGTGGTTGTAGCAGCAGTAGTACTAGTAGTACAAAACCAGAGTTTGGAGCTTTGGTTTGAACCACTGAAAAGCTGGAGACTTGAGGCTTCTATACAGAAGCTTTATGGTTTTGAATACAGCAAGGGATTCTGGTTTGCTGTTTTGGAGGCCCCCCGGCAGGCCGCTGCACTATTGAGGGGCCCTTTTCATCCGAATTGTTGTGGGGTCGGCAGCTATCGTATACTACGCCTTAGAAGTTGCTGGAATGGCCTATTTAATAAGGAGTTTATATAAGAAACCTATAGATCTGGCAGCCGTGCAAAACCAGAGTTTGGAGCTTTGGCCTGAATCCTTGAAGGTTTCTACATTGAGGCTTTATGGTTTCAATACAGCAAAGGATTCTGGTTTGCTGTTCTGGAGGCCCCTGGCAGGCCGCTGCACTATTGAGGAAGCCTTTTCATCCGAATTATTGTGGGGTCGGCAGCTGTCGTATACTGCCCTTTAGAAAAGTTGCTGGGATGGTTTTTTACTAGAGTTTATATAAGAAAACTATAGATCTGGCAGCCGTGCAAAACCAGAGTTTGGAGCTTTGGCCTGAATCACTGAAAGCTGGAGACTTGAGGTTTCTATATAGAAGCCTCATGGATTCTGGTTTGCTTTTCGGCAGGTAGTAGGAGTGCTTCTCTACCTAAACCTTAAAATTTTACGCCGGGACGGGTTTTAGGATCATTGAGGGGTCTTTATTATTACGTGCAGGCCGAGTTTAGCTCTATATTGAGGGGACTTTTAATTATTGTGTGCCGGGCCGAGTTTAGCTCTATTGAGGGGACCTTTAATAATCACGAGCTCACATTATTTCTGCAGGCAATCGACCCTTCCTTGTCTCCATTTCAAGCGTCCAAGATCGACATTTACAGCCAGACGGAGTCATGCCAAACCCGCTCGCCATGAAATCAGGCAATCAAAGCTGAAGCGGAATTGCGTTTTCATTTTCCACTGAGCCGTTGCTGAGCCTTGCTTCAACAACGAAAACCCAAAGACTGTGACGTGCGATGCGTTCCAACTGGATATCTCCGCCAGAAGGAGAGCATTTCGCGTCAACCCCCGCTTGACGGCTTGCAGGATGGGGGCTGGTTGAAGGAAGACGAAGACAATGAAGTCAATCGCGGCATAACCCAGCACCTGGTGTCGATGCCTTTTCAGCTTAGCTTGGAGGTTTTGCTGTCGCCCCGCTCGCAGGGCAGATTGCTACAGGTTCACGTTGCCACAAAAGACGGACGATGTGTGAGTTGCATGCGTGTGCTTCAGCAGCGCTGGAGTTTGAAATTAGCTCTTGCGAATCCATGCTTTTAGGTGCTAGAAAAAACCACATGTGCCGGGCTGACGGGCGGCTTGAAACTGAATTGTGCTTGCGAAGGCTCGGCTCTGGAAGAGCGGTTGCTTCACAATTTAGAGTTTAGAGCCGCAGCAGCAGAACGGAGGCCATGAATTATAAAGACCAGTGGGACATATACACAAGAGAACATGTCCAATGCTTGTTCAAGGTGAAATACTTACTTGAGAAGCAATAAGACAAGGCGTGCCTCGATTATCATGGCGCGCAGATGTCAGAGAATGGTGGTTTTTGCCATGTTCACCCATGTAAGCCTCGAGCTTTGCGGATTTGTTGGCTTTTGGCATGCCAAAAGAGACGGCGCGCACCCACGAACCGTTGGGGTCGCCGCTGACCCAGCTGCAGTGTTTGGTGCTGCGTCAGCTGCAACAGCCCGTGTTGATTTCATCAACAAGCAGATGGACTATTACAAAGCTGAGATTGCCAATATTCGGCTGTTGGGGATGTGCAACAGCATGCTCAGAAACTGTTTGAAAGTCTGGGGAAGGCACAGGAGAGTGGCAGAGTGGCAACAGCATTATTCCGAAATCGCAAAGAGTACCTAAAAGCCAATTGAAAATACAAGCTTCGAGCAGTTGATGATGACTGTCTTGGCTGACAACCGAACAACTGGTGTTTCTTTAGTGCAAGCAGAACCAGGCGTTAGCAAGTCTACTGCCACGGCGCTGGCACTCAGGAATGGGATGCCGATGTCCTCAGTCGGAGTGCTTCTACAGGGAGATTTCCAGAAGAACCTCAAAGACTCTTTCCGGGTAGCAGATGCTGCAGATGCTGTGCAAGTTTCTTCGGTGCTGTTTGATTTGCTACAAGCTCGTGGCATCCGTTTGCAGATCCTCTTTGACAACACCTTTGATCGCGGGTTGCATGGACAACAAGAATTGCTGTTGGGTCTCACCAGGTATGCCTTTGAATGTGGTCACCACCTGCTCGTCGTCACTCAATCTGAAAAAGCTGTCCAGGAGGTAGCCAATCTCAATGGAGCACGCTCCCGAGCTTGGGCACAAAACGATGCCCGCAGCTACAGATGGGAACGCATGGAGGCTCGGAAGCACGTGCAGAACAACCCATTGCGTTCCAACGAGCAGATCATCGACGCGGTTCTGAACATGACCCAAGTTCCGGATCAAATCGGCAGGTGGCGACCTGTGGACGTAGATGAGTACTTGTGCACGGGTCGAAGACCGCTTGCACCACAAGCAGGACAAGGCTCACAGTTCAAGTTTCGCATGGCTCACATGGTTGCCAAATGAAGCTCCGCAACATGGACTGGGTGAGAAGTCTTGTAGTCTTGTCTTGTTTTGTCTGTCATCGTTCTCTGCTTCCGTTTTGCAGAAGCACGTTCTCTGGCCTTCGTGCACATGTCATGGTGTGTGCTTCTTCGGAGTGTGACCATGGAGCTGGAGGTTTCGAGATACCAGCCTTTGACGTTCTGTGAGGCGCGACATCAGAGCCCGTCGTCTGGGTGCGGGGGCTGGCCCGGAAGGACGGCGTTGTGTGCGCATGCAGTGTTAGCCCTGTCGTGTTAGCCCTGTCGTGGAGTTCTTGGCCGGGCTTGGTGTTGGCCCTGGTGCGGGATGTGGGGGAGGGGCTGGGCTCGGGATTGCTGGAGTGAGTTTGTAAGTTTGCTGTCAGTTCGTGTTTGCAGCGATGACCTTCGACAGGACAAACAGCTCACGGCCAGGCCCTCGGAGGATACCGGTTGTGCATTCATATGTTGTCCTTGTTGTCGAAAGCTGTGCATTCTCCAAGACGGGTGGTTTATTTTGTTCGCATCTCTTGTGAAAAGTTGCCGACCCACAAATGAAGTTCGAGGATGGCGAGGAGTTTGAGCCCACGGGCAATGCGTTCCAAGTGAAAGGAGCCTTCGCCAACGCCGCGACCTTAGCTGCGCCACTGAATCGATTGCCTCAGTGTGTTTCTGTGTTTATGAGTGGTTCTGCGTCCTTTTGGTGTGCGATGTCAGGTGGATGACCTGAAGAAGGCCCTGTGCTTGGAACTGGCGCGTGGATTTAGGTCGGGAGTTGTTTGCAGAAGGGCGATGACAAAGATTGTAGTTTTGAGGGTAGCCCATGAAATCAGGCAATCAAAGTGGAAGAGGAACTGCCCAGAATCCTTTGTTTATCGCTGCAGGCAATCGACCCTTCCTTGCCTCCACTTCAAGCGTCCAAGATCAACATTTACACCCAGCAGGAGAGCATTTCACGTCAAATCCGCTCTGCCACCTAGGACCTAGGCCTCCCTGTGCCGCGTCTCGGCTTGACTTTGCAGGACAGTAACTGGGTGAAGGAAGAAACGATGTCAGGAAGTCTGCGCGACACAACTGAGCCCAGCACTTGGTTTCGATGACTTGTCAGCTTAGGGGTTTTTGCCGTCGCCCCGCTCGCAGGTCAGATTGCTACGGGTTCACGCTGCCACAAAAGACGGACGATGTGTAAGTTGCATGTATGTGTGTGTGTGTGTGCCTCAGCCGCGCTGGAGTTTGAGCGCTGTGAACTTGCATCCTCCCTGTCGTGTGAGCTTCTCGACTGAGGTAGCAGCAGCAGTCACTGACGTTTTTATGCGCTGCGGCTTTGCTTGACTTCCAGGATTAATTAGCAGTCAGCAGTTCGACGCTCACATTTCTTGAGCAGGCTACGCCGATCAAGTTTTCAAGTCAAGCGGTGCATGCAACGGGTACAGGACCAGGGACAGATGCCAGCTGGTCAGAAGCAAGTTCACCAAGGGCTCTTAGTCGTGCTTGAGTGCACAGGGGAGCAGCACACGAGTCCGCAGTCAAGCTGAGCCCGGAAGATCCCCCCTCCTTGCGTGGTTACTTGGGTTATTTAGCTATGGAGTCAGACCGCAACATCAGATTTAGATACCTAGGGGACCTCCAATCGAAATTAGGGTCGGTTCGATTCGATGCATACAGGTATTTAAAAGTCCTTTTCTTATCATATGGCCCGATAGACGAATCTATATATGAGCATGTGCATAGACGTGGTCACGACCCGGGCAAGGGCTGGTTCGTGGAGCACTTCGCTTTGATGATCGAGCTGACGCGCATGCTCACGAACCTGACGGGGCCTCAGACCTGTAGATTTTTGGGTTTGGGATGGCCCCCTTGACTCCACGGATCCGATGCTTCCACGGACCTGTCGCCCGAACACGCACGAGGCTGTTATGACGCCGGACACGATGGCTGGTGGCTTACAGCGTTGTGCTGTTGATAGCAAGCAGATCGCATAAGGCTATGCAAGACGCAAGCTTTCAAGCTTCTGGAGCCCAGTTTCTGATATGCCACGAGGCGAGCAGGCGAGGTACTCGCAGCCGCAGACAAGCCGAATACAACCCCCGAAAGCAAGAACACAGCGAAGGATCTCGAAGCTGAGGCTTTCCTCCGCGATGTGCTTCGTCACTGTGCCGTGCTCTTCCACACAGCCGCTCGGCTGAACACGTATATCACCTTGAGCGCCATGGGTGGAGCACTCGTCGAGTCTCAGCAAATAACAAGATCATTCATGGTGCAAAACTGCCGAGAGGAATGTATCTTCAAACGCCCATCGCCAGGATCAGGGAGCTTCGGGACAACTTCTGAGCCCGAGAACCTGAGCCCGAAGCCCGTCTCGGGTGAAAAGGCCGAGGGTGCAGCTCCTGCACATTGGGATATGTTCAGAGTTTGGGCTGCTGGAGTTCAGCTGGCATTCGTTTCGGTCTCCCAGATAGCCATAAGGTGCCCTATCCACTGCACAGAAACTGTCAGAAGGCCCCAGAACAAACTCCAACTAGGATTTAGGGTTGCGGGGAACTCGCACTCTCTTGTAACCCGTCCCTGAAGCCCTACATAAACCAAACGCAGGCCCCAAACCCCAAACCACACCGAAGTTGTTTAGTCACAGTCTTGGGTTTGTTCTGCAGGGTCGACGGAGTCTTTCGGGCAGGGGGTTGACGGCCTCAAGTGTTTCCCCACAAAGTAAGACGAAGGGCGATTTTTCTCCAAGAGGCCGCCGCTCCTCTTCATCGGACCCGCATCTTTCTTGGCTCCGACAGACATTCTTGAGTCGCTACAACGCATTGAGCATCACAGCATGCACCAGCACTAATTACACCAGGAACGATCCCCCGGCCCTGAACCTGCAAACCACCGGTGCATATAGGCCGAAATCCCTAAGCTTTGACTATTACCACTCTTACCGCTGCAACTACCACTGCCAATATTCGTACATGCCCGAAGCAAAAAGCAGCAGGACCCCAGCGTGTCTCCTCTTCAAGAGGCACCAAAAGCCATGGGCCGTCGAAGACGTCGATGCGAGATGCCGGCTTGCAAGTCCGATCTCCACTTCATTCGGACCGCAGCCCTGGTGCTCGCGAAGGGGGGCCACAGCCAGCAGCGCCTTGGTGCTGATAAGCTCGCAAGCTCCTGGTAGTTGCCAGGTTCTTTGGGTGTCCTTGTGATTTAGCTTTAAGTTGCGCATGGGGTGTGGGCAGTGGTTTCAGCGGAGGGTTCCAAGGTTTGAGGCTGTAGTTTGAACGCGGCAGTATCGTTTGTTGGTTCGTCCCGAGCGATTGATAATGGTTAGTTCCGATACGCATACTGGCGCTACTGTTTCTCGTTGGTGTTGTTAGCTGACAGTCTTGCCAGTCTTGTTCGCGTTGTTAGCGGATTGCAGTTTTCTATCTGCTGTTGCTGGCGGCTTGCTGTTGCTGGGGAAATGGCTGACATTGCAATTTTCCTGATTCGTCGTATTGTTGATGATATGGTTGCTGCAGTCGCTGCTGTTGTTGGGTTTGTTGTATTTAATTTGTTGTTGTTGTTGCTGCTGCTACAGACAAAAGAAGCAGCCCGCAATTGCTCTTAATGAGAAGCAATTGGGAATGCCTCCGGGGACCGCATCGGGTGCCTGTAGAGTCTTGGGGAATGCAAGCCATGGTTTACGCAGCAACTGCCCCATGATAGAAATGTGGTGTAGGCTGGGTGGTTGTTGTAAGGGGGGGGGGTCAAAACAACAGACGGGGCTCCAGTTTTTGTCTCTACCACAGAGTAGAGACAAAGGCCCCATTGAAATTGAGTTTTTGTCTCTACCCTGTGGTAGAGACAAAAACTGGAGCCCCGTCTGTTGTTTTGACCCCCCCTTTACAACAACCACCCAGCCTACACCACATTCCCACCACAGGTATGGGAATCTGTGACATCCAGAAGGGGTTCATGCGTGTTGAAAGTGCTTGTCTGGAATCTTGAAGGGTTTGCATTAGATATCGAACGGTTCAAATAAAGGGATTGCCGGATTTTCTGTGATGTTGAAGGGCTTGATCCACGTCTGCTGCTTTGACGTGTGATGCTTTGGACATACGCACACAAAATCTTTTCAAAGCCACACAAAATCAATGGACATACTTACAAAATCCACACAAAAACCATGCAAATACACACCAATCCACTGAAATACGTAGCAAATCCTTGGAAAAAATGCACAAATCCATAGACATAGACACAAACTCCCTGCAAATACGCACAAAATCTGGCAAATAAACACAAACTCCTTGCAAATACACACAAGAATCCTTGCAAATACACACAAAACCCATGGAATTACACTGAGAATATTGAAAAAACCTTCTGCAAACCATTCAAATCCTGTACACCATAGGCACTGTGTTGTTGTTCTTGTTGTGCCGGTGGGGGGGGGGGTAAAACAACATGACGGGGCTCCTGTTTCTGTCTCTACCTAATGTACAGACAAAAAACAGATACATGGGTTGACGAGGCGGCAGTTTTTTTTTGTTTGTAGCTTGTCGTTGTTGCCGCTGCCGTTGCTGCCGTTGCTGGGTTTGTTGTATGTGTTGTTGTTGTTGTTGGTGGTGGTGGTGGTGGGGGTGGCGGTGGCGGTGTTGGTGGTGGTGGTGACGTTGGTGACGTTGGTGACGTTGGTGGTGTTGCTGGTGTTGCTGGTGTTGTTGGTGGTGGTGGTGTTGGTGTTGGTGTTGGTGTTGGTGTTGTTGTCGTTGATGTTGATGTTGATGTTGATGTTGATGTTGTCGTCGTTGTTGTTGTTGTTGTTGTTGTAAGCCTCTCGGCTCAGGAAAGGTCAGGCTAGTACAGTTGCCTTTTTCCTTTGTTGCCATGGCATTTGTCAGCGCCTGAGCAGTCCCGGTCCCAAGTCCGGGAGGGAGTATTAGATTTACAGCTCTCTAACATCTCCCAGAGGTGAGGGTTGTCGGTATTGCGAAGCCGACAGGAGCCGTACTCAACATGAGTGCTGCGAAACAGCCTAGTGGTTCGACCAAGCATCAGCCCGTTCCTAAAGGGAAGGGTAAACGCTCTTATCAAAGGGCAGCACGTAAAGCTCTGCTTGAAGGTAGTGCGGTCTACAAGGGAAGGACGATGTCGTCAACAGAGCTTGGAGTTGCTCCGGCACATGTAAAGCCCACCAATCCCGGCAGAAGGACTCGGCCTTCGAAACTTACAGAAGATAAGAACCTCAGCTATCTATCCTGGAACGCAGGATCACCCACAACAGCAGTTTGGGAAGAGTTACTCTCCGTGCTGCAAAGTGCAGCATTTCAGGATGTGAAGCTGGTAGCAATTCAGGAAACACACTAGAGGGGCTCTTGGCAATTCAGCAAGTCAGGCTGGCACGTGATCAGCTCTGGTTCCACAGGGGAGAAGGGAGCCGGGGTCCTCATAATGGTGCACTCCACGCTGTGCAAGTCACAGGATCTTCGCTACAACGAGGTTGTTCCAGGAAGAGTTCTCCAGGTCCGGGTGCCGAGCAACGGCATCTCACTGGACGTCTTCAGCTGCTATCAATACGTTTGGCGCTCTAAGGAGACTGTCGCTCAGAATAAGGAAACCCGGAAGCAGACCCTTCACGCCCTAAGTAAGTCCATCCGAGCTGTTCCCAATCGCAACACTCTCCTTGTGCTAGGAGATTTTAACTCCTCGCTCAAAACCGACAACCAACACGTAGGGCCATGCACGATCCAGGCTTGCAGACTCGGGCATCGCGGATCTAAGGATCTCCAGACCCTACTGTCGGAGCACCAGCTAGTCGCAACCAACACTTGGGGAGTGCATAGACCAGCCACCCACGAACAAGGCAACTCTATTTCACAGATTGACTTCTCGCTTGTCAGGATTGCACAGTCCCAAGGCCCCGCCAGGTTTTGCCGGCCACTAAGGACCTTCCCAGTTGCATCCTGGAGGGATGGTAGTAGGCATTTCCCTCTTCTTGGTAAACTGAGGCACAGCAGGAGATACTCCGCCCAAGCCTCAAAACCCTATGACCAGCAGGCAATGGAGGACTGCTACAGACACCGCTCCCCGAAAATACAGGCATTTGCCAGGGAGGTAGACTCCCTCCTTCAGGATCATCCCCAAACCTGGCAGAGTCTCCATCAAGCAATGAACTCAGCCCTCGCGACTCACTTTCCCAAGAGAAAGGAAGCAGCACAAAGATCAGATCTCAGCATCTGGGAAGAGCGCTCTGTGTTGCGCTCACTCCCACTAGCAGCCAAGGTCTTAGCAGAGTTCTTGCCCGAGCTGCAGGTCCGTATGGTGTTCCGATGCTGGTGCTCGTTCTCCCAGCAAAGTGCACAGGCGAGGGTAGCAAAGCGTCACAAGCAGGAGCGGCGGCGGCAGGAAATAGATGAACAACTCCAGCAGGCAGAGCTTAAGTCCAAGCAGGACGGGAGTCATTCCCTTTACAAGGTAATCAAGCGCTTCAGGTCGGGGAGACCCCAGGAAAGAGTTCAGCTTCGTGATTCTGAGGGTCGCTTCCTTACTGCTAAGGAAGAAAGAAGACAATTAGAGGAATATTCCCTAGACCTGTTTGGAGCAGGGGATGACTTCCCGCTCTCAGGGATACAAGGCAGCCTGCACATCACTGAGCAAGAAGTGCAAGAACAGCTTGGAACAATAAAGCTGGGCAAGGCGGTCCCTAAAGAGAGTCCTCCCGTAGTAGCCTGGCGCTCCCTAGGTCCCCAAGCAATCCGGCTAATCTCGGACACCCTTATTAGTTAATAGGGAAGTCACTGCAGGAAGGCTCTCGGACAGTGTCACCTCGTCACAGATCTCCTGGCTCCCAAAGCCTCCCAAGAAGCCAGATAAACCAACCTCACTCCGTCCGATCGGGGTGATAGCACCTGAGGGTAAGGTCTTAGCCGGACTCATGAGGAAGAGACTCAAGTCTGCTAGCAATGACCGGCGTCTCTCAGTTCGGCTTTGTCCCAGGCAGGGGCACAGAGGAGGCTATCTGCAAGGCCCTCACACATGTGGACCAGGCCAGGTTCAGACAGGCACTCACCACTAGGGCTGCAGGAAAAGGACAACAGGGGCTCAAGCTCAGAGGCAGTCTCACCATGAGCGTGGACATGAGCAAAGCTTTTGACACTGTAAACAGGCTGCGATTAAGAGAGGCCCTGGAAGCCGAACAAGCAGATCCTCTTCTGATAGAGGTGGTAGGCCATCTCCACATCAAAGCCTTGTACAAGATGACAGCCAGCGATCAGAGCTTTGAGATAGCCACACGCAGGGGAATCAAGCAGGGATGTAAGCTAGCACCCTCTTTATTCGCCTTTGCATCAGGGCTTCTCTTTAGGAAGCTCTCTGGGAAAATCAGCCCAGCAGAACTAGTGAAGCTCCTCACAATGTACGCTGACGATAGCTTGATCCAGTCGCATTTCGACTCTGAGGCCGGCCTCATGACAGCACTAGGGTACTGCGACCTGCTTCTGGATCAGCTGGTAGAGCTTGGGTTCAAGGTCAATCCGTCCAAGTCAGCAATTCTGCTACAGCTGCAAGGGGGCTCAGCCTCGACCATTAGGAAGAAACTCTTTCGCCAGGTCGAGGGAGAGAAGTATGTTGAACTCCCTTCGGGCAGGCTGATATCGCTGCGCTATCAGGTCCCATACTTGGGGGTCATTCTTTCTTATCACGACTATGAAATGAAGACTCTAAAACATCGGCTGTCATCCAGTAAGCTTGCAATGTCAGAAGTAGCCCATGCAGTTCGGAACCACCGAGTTTTATCAGACAGACGTCGTCTGTCGATTTGGACAATAACAGCGTGGGCCTCTGCTCTGTATGCACTACACGTGGTAGGGATGACACAGCAGGGATTGCAAAAGCTCCATTCACACATGATGTACCAACTCAGATTTGTCCTGCGGAGTTACTCCCAGGAAACGAAGGAATCAAACCAGGAGTTACTCCGGAGATTACGGATTCCTCACGTGAAGGAGCAGCTGCAAAAGAGAATGACCCAGTTTATAAAGAGACAGCAACACTCCGATCCTCTGCTTCTCCCACACTATAATTTGCGTGCTGAGGCAGTTAGCAAGGCATTGGAAGGCCTCTCCACGGACTTCTCCTCGTACCATGTGGAGGATAGGCTTCTGACCTGCGGTGAATGTGGAGCATGTCTCTCTGGCGCCGGAGCACTCCGTCGCCACCTGCAGAAGGCTCACCCAGATTCTCAGCAGTGCCTGAAAGGACCCAAATTTGATCCTATTTTGCATTCAATGCCAGGGTCAGCAACTTGCATCGCCTGTCGAGCAACATTCCGAACAGTGTTTTATCTGCGCAAACATGTCGAAGCATCTACCTGCCCTAGGGTAGAGCTTTTGCTTAGACAGCAGGAAGAGCTACCCTTAGAAGCACAGAACCGGATCTCACTCGTAGAGAGTCTACAATCTGATGCCCAGGACAATCCAGAAGGCGCCGCTCGAAATCCGGCGTTCCATGATTACCTGATGGAACGCTGCGCTGGAGGAGGTGGAGGCTCTGAGGGCCACGTTCTTCGCAGAAGATCGCAAGTTGAATTTGGCTACATCGATGTGGGACGTGTCGTACAATCGTCTCATGGCAGCCTCTTCCTGAGCCAGACGCCTTGCGGAGATGCTCCCTTAGGAGGAGACTCTCCCCAACAATCGGAGGAGTTTCTCCCCTTGCCATGTGTGTACAGCTGGTGGAGTTTCTCCCCAGGGGTTTTTTAAACAGTAGGAGAGCATCAGGTGGAGCTTCTCCCCTCGTCTTGGTGGAGTTTCTCCCCTAATGAGGGATGTACAGCTGGTGGAGGTTCTCCCCAGGGGTTTTTGACAGCTCTGAGGAGTGCAGACTCAAAAATGTCCCATCACCTGCCAAGTGCAACTCGGCGCCTTCTGCAAAACACCTCCAATGATGCAGGTCCCTCTTCGTGGTGGCCTGGTGCTCGGACGGCCAATCACCTGTCAAGTGCCTGAAATTCAGCTTGTGCCAACACATCGCAGGTTTCTCTCAAAAGCCAGCAACATGTCACGACCAGAGTCAACTCAAGATCCCTCGTTTCAGGATGAGTATGCGGATTTTTGCCAGCGACGGATACGTGATCAACTTCCGCATGTCACATATAGAAATTTTTTGCGTCAGTGGAGGCGCTCCGCCCGTGCTCACGGCGAAAGTTATCCAGCACATAAAGGTGCCTCAAAAGGCACTGGTGGATTGGAAGAGCCGGGAAGTGGAAAGGGTGGAGTCACTCCCCCCCCTCCTCCTTCCAAAAAGAGAAGCACTGGGCAAAGCGAGGGTGGAGATACTCCCCCTGCAGCAAAGGCCAAGAGTGGAGATCCTCCCTCAGGGGACCCCTCTCCACAACAGGCCACCGATGAACGAACTGACGCGGCCCTCAAAGTACTTCAGTTTGCGGGGTATACTCCTTTTCCCAGTCTGATTTCCTCCCCTTCCAGCTCCAGAGCCAGCGTCAGGGTCAAAGGGTGGAGTTCCTCCCCCGACTGAGATCGTAGAGATCACTGACTATAGCTCAGTCACACCAAGGAGCTCCTCTATTGTGGCATGGGAGGGTGAACCAGGTGACCTAGGCGACTATAGCACTGCCTCCACGAACCCAGAGACCAGCTTCTCGTTCGAAGTATCCAAAGCGCTGGCAGCATGTCTCAGGCACGGACATAGACCGTACATCAATGTCACTTCGGCAGGCTGGGCCAAGCTAGAGGACGTGGTGTCATGGCCTCGGGTGCAGAACCAGAATGCCGCGGCAGGCGACCTCATGGAGATTGTTCGTCACAACTCCAAAGGCAGGTACGAGTTGGGGGACTGCCAAGGCAAGAAGTATATCAGGGCGCTGCAAGGACATTCTCGCTCGGACGTGAACTCGACAGAGGTGTTAGAGGAACTCACGGAGGAGATGCTCCCCGGAATGCTCTACCACGGCACATTCTGGTCCTTGTACGACCCAATACGTCAACAAGGCCTTCTGCCACAAAACAAGATCTCCAAGGGCCGCGGCAAAGGAGGACGTGGCAGGGAGGGACGGCAGCATATCCATTTCGTGTCGGACAGCGACTATGGGAAACCAGGCGTCTCCGGCTTCAGAGAAAGCTCGTCCATGTTGGTGGCAGTAAACCCACGCAAGGCCTCACAGGCAGGGGTGAAGTTTTTCCGTAGCAAGAACGGCGTGATTCTCACCCCCACCGTCGTGCCTCCTTCTGTCATAGAGTACTATCAGAGTCTGAAATCAGGCACTAAGTACGGAGGCGACAATAGGCCGCTCTGACTCCAGAAAGAGAGCCCCGCCAAATGGTGGAGTCGCTCCCCAAGCAGACTTTGCAGCCGCTCAGGCAATAAATCGGAGGCTAAAGGTTAAGGGTTAACTCAGCATGCATCAATTGCCAGCAACCAAGTATCCCGAGGTCAGATCCACAATTCGATGCAGAGCCTCGGGCCCAGTCTTTGCAAGTGAACTGCCAGCCAAAGGGTCACAAAAAGCAACTTATGCATGAATCTCACACAGGCTCAACTCACCAGCTGTCTTGATTCCAGTAGCCATGCCCGAGCCTCCGAAGAAGAGTGGCACCAGAGCGAACTCCCGCACCCCTCCACCAGTGAGGCGTCGTCCTCACCTATCCAGGTCGCCGCCATCCAGTGATCCTATCCGGGAGTCAGACTCAGACGACGCAGTGGCACCCAAGGCTGATGCACCTAAGGGCCCGCCGCCGCCGGTGCCTGTCAATCTGTCGGGAAGTGGATCCAGCACGGATCGGGCACCAGGAGGCACAGGTAAGGCATCTGGAGTGCCAGTAAAAGGTGGAATCCCAGGAGGAGTCCCTCCCCTGGGACCCCCACCAAAAGCTGTGACCTCCACGATTTCCCATCCGGGAACTGGAGAACTTTATGTCACGAGCACTGGTCCGGCAGGAGTTACTCCGCCATCAGCGAACACCAACAACGAGTTGGAGATGGCGCCTGGCATGCCTCTACTGAGCGTATCATTGCCTCATCGCCTCTTTTTCAACATAGAGCTTGTGGTTCGCACTGAGCCTTCACAGCGAGTCTAGAGTACTCCTTCGAGACAGCAGCTGAGTGCAAAATGATCTGCTGCCAATGAGCCAGTGATACATTGCAACCAAGCCGGTTAGGTTTCAAGCTAGTGCCGAAATCATAACTCGCATAAGACTCTGAAGACACATTCGCTTCCCACTTCACAGCTTGCAGCCCTGAGGGGCGGAGCGTGTGCAAGTGCAGCGCTGAGGCACGGCTTGCCGTGAAGAGTGACCGCGCAAGTAGTAAGCAGGGCACTAGGTCGATCCCTCGCAAAGCGTGGACGATAAGTTTCACCACAGACAGCCCTCCCCCGCTGCGTGTGAATGAAATGTTGTTGTTGTTGTTGTTGTTGTTGTTGTTGTTGTTGTTGTTGTTGTTGTTGTTGTTGTTGTTGTTGTTGTTGTTGTTGTTGTTGTTGTTGTTGTTGTTGTTGTTGTTGTTGTTGTTGTTGTTGTAGCCGCCACAAGTGCTCAAGCGGCCGCGCTGAATGAGAGGTTTCGAACAGGCTTGGGGCGCAACTGCTGTGCTAGAGGTTCCAACTGGGCCCTTTTCTGAACAGTAAAGGTTTGTGCCTCCTTCTACGCCATGGTCCTCTCCCTTTTCTAACAGGAGCTGCTTTGAGCCGCCAGGTCCCAATTCCTGGGCCCAGACTCTGTTTAAAACACTGCAACACTGGGTAGGCGGTAGGGTTTCCACCTCCGCGCGGTGGAAGGAGTCATTAGGCTTCTGTCTCTTGACGAAAGTAGCGGATGGCGCAATTGCCAGTGCACTCACAAAACTTTGCATCTCTTCGTAAGAATTCGTTCAAGACAGCATGTAGAAGGACCGTCCGTAGTAACGGGCCCGTACCATACCGAGGGCAGGTTCTGACACCTACCTTGGTTGATCGTCTGGGGGTGCGCCCCCCACCCACTCGAAGAGAGCTTCAGTCACAGACTGCTGACTCCCCTGCATATGGCACAGCCTCCCGCAGGGCAGGACGGTTGGAAAGATCCATTCGTGTTATTTCGTGGAATGCGGGCCACCTCGGCCAGCAGCAATGGGGCGAACTCAAAACTTGGCTAGCAGCTGAAGCCTCTCATCACTGCGATATCCTCATATTGCAGGAAACGCACTGGACTGAGACCAGTGAATTCAGCGTCTCGGGGTGGTACTGTATCTCCTCAGCCTCGGAGTCTACCAAACCCAACACCCGGCCAAAACAAGCTGCGAAGCGTAACACTAGGCAAGAACCGCGTGCTCCTTCCACGACTCGTGCGGATGGGGTCATGATCCTCTTCTCGCCCAAGTTCGTCCCCAAGAGCTTACGCTGGAAGGAGTGGAGCCCGGGTAGGGTCTTAGAAGCTCGTGCTGACATTGCAGGTACCAGGCTGGTCGTCGTCGCGGTGTACCAACATGCCTGGTCTTCTGCCAAGACCATCCAGTCCAACAAGGATGACCGTGCTAAGGTACTATCTGTCATGTCCAAGGTGATCAAGCAGGTGCCTAAGAGGGACTCTCTTATTGTAGCAGGTGATTTTAATACTTCCCTGCGTCCGAGCTCTCCCTTGGTGGGAACGCACGTGAAGCCACCCACTGAGGACCGCCCTGACGAATCCCACTTATTTAATCTGTTGCTCCGGTTGCGTCTGGTAGCCCTTAACACCTGGCAATGTGACCACATAGCTACCTTCTCACAGGGAGGAGTGGAGTCGCAAATTGATTTCATTCTAACGAAAGAATCTACGGCGGGAGGCAAAGCCAAACGGTCTGCGCCCTGGGTTGACTGCCCGTTGGGCAGCTGGAAGAAAGGAGGACATTACCCGCTAAAAGCTGACGTACCCCTCCAACACCATTGGCTGCTCCCATCCCATAAGCCCAGCACGCGCCGGTACGATTCACTCGCTCTACAGGCATCGGTCAGAGAAGAAGACGAAACGGCAAAGGCACTGCACAGTTGGATCGCTTCCAGAATTGACACCTGCCAGGACCCCAAGGCATGGAATGCGTTGCTTCTGGAAGGTGCGGAACGCTTTTTCCCAAAAATTCCCAAACGAAGACCGATCCCGCTGGAGTCGGAAACCCGACGCATGTGGCGGGCTCGCACCCATGACAGGGTTGCACATACAGCTCCCTCAGCACAGCTGATCGAGTCACCTAAAGCAATGGCACAGCCTCCTAATCCGAGCACGCCTTGTCCGCTGGACACCGCAGCTGAGCTGGCACAGGTGGCACACCGCCAAGCGGTGAAACAAGCCAAGAAAGACCGGATTGCGAGTTTCATATCGGAAGTAGACGCGAGTCTGGCTGAAGGTGACCAGCATCTCTCCTTTCAGACCCTCAAAAAGCTGCAGCCTTGGCAGCCTGCGCGAAGAGCTCAGCTGAAGGACAACACGGGACATCTCCTAGGCCCAGCGCAGGAGCTCGCAGCCCTCAGGGACTATGCCAATCAGGTATTTGCGGCCCATCCTCCGTTAAGGACCATGCATGGCGCATTCCCTGTTTTGGAGCCGCCCAAACTGGCAGCTCACATACATTCCATCAAGCCTAATAAAGCTGTTCCAGACGGCGCCGCACCCGCGGCTGTATGGAGACTGTGTAGTGACATCGTTGCACCGGTACTTTCCAAACACGTAGCATCCAAGCAGGCCGAGGACAGTCTCGAATCCGACCTCGTAGACGCGGATCTCTGCTTAATTCCCAAGCCGGGCAAGCCCTCTGACAAACCTGCAAACTTGAGACCCCTGGGTATCCTTCGACCTGATGCTAAGGGACTGGCGGGAGCGGCCAGAGAAGCACTTCAACCATTGACCCTCTCGTTCCTCAAGCACATGCCACAGTTTGCTTACCTGCCAGGTCGGGGGCTGTCAGACGCGCTAGAACGTGTTGTGCATCACTTGCGTGAGGCTCGATCCCTGTTAGAACAGGCCCACCCCACGCGACACGCCTTGCAACAAGGCACACAGCCCCCAGCCTTAGTCGGCGGCCTCACTTTTGCTCTTGACCTCAGCCAAGCGTTTGACACAGTCTCTCGCCAAGAGATCATAGACCTTCTTCAAAGAGAAGGGGCAGATCAGGACACAGTCCACCTCGTTCAGGCTCTACATGACGGGTCTCGGTATGTCCTTCACGCACAGGGAGACTCCACCTCTGTTGAAACCACAGCAGGCATTAAACAAGGATGTAAGCTCGCCCCCACCCTCTTCTCGCTCCTCACAGGTGACCTTTTCCGCTCTTTGGTTGACCTTTTCGGCGCTGAGCAGGTCTTGAAATTCCTGACAGGATATGCCGATGATCTCACGCTTCATCGGACAATCCGCTCTGACAAGGACCTCAGGGCCATTCATGCGCTCATTGCCGCGCTACTTGAGGAAGTCCGCAAGCACCGCCTACGAGTCAACATTAGCAAGTGTGTTATCCTGGTGAAGTTAGCGGGTCGAGAATCTCAAAACGTGATGAACAAACACGGCTGCTGGATCACAAACTCCAAGGGCGAGCAGGTTCGTGGATGGCGCATCGGGCCTAACAAATCGTTCCCCGCCTTCCAGTGGGTTTCCTGTAGCAAGTACCTGGGGGTTATGATCTCCTACAGCAACTTCGAGCTACAGTCCTTGCATTACCGCATAGGGGAAGCAAAGCAAAAGCTGCATCAAGTCCGCCAGTTTGTCTACAATCGCCGGTATGCGAGCACCATGTCGAGACTCAAGGTTTGGCAAAGCACCGTCCTGAGCACCCTGACCACAGGTCTCTCAGACGTCGGACTCAGTGAGGAGTCGGCAAAGCAGCTACGCAGTTGGCATGCTTACAAGGTGAGATCAGTGCTGAACCTGCCCGCACACACCAGTCGCATCACCACTAAGGATCTCTTCCAGCTTTATAGCATTCAGGACCCGGTCCAGGCGATGCAGATCAAGCTCAGGAAGAGACTCCGCAAACTTGAGCGACGTGCAGCCAGAAGCCCAGATATCACAACTGAGCTTTCTGTCTTGCAAGTAATCCGGGACAAGCTGCATTTCTTATCCCAACTCCCTGAAGCAGTTGAGCATCCTGTAGCCCTACACGCATGCACACTCTGCGATGCCTCTTTCGAGACAGCAAACGGGTTACATTTACACAAGTCGAGAGTGCATCCAGCCAGCATTGACCGATTTGTGCCATCAAGCTTCGATCGACAACTCCACGCGGTGGACGGGATGCCGCAATGTGCCGCTTGCATGCGCAAATTTTATCAATGGAAAGGTCTTCGTGACCACTTGTTGTCAGGAGCATGTCCGGAACCCCAGAAGCTTCGAACTCTGAACGTGACTGACAAACACTCAAGTCACCCTGAGGTAAGGACCCTTTCTCAGCTGCGACAGGACATCGCCCAACTCCCACAACATCGAATAGCGGTGCTCTCAAAGACAGCGGAGGCCCGGGTCCTGATCCATAGGTGCCTCACGTGTGACTTCTGGACTTTCGATCACACTAAAGTCAAGTCACACTTCCGTCAGGCGCATCCTAAGGACTGGTCACGGCTGCACAAGCGCGCAGTCTCTATATGTCAAGGTTTCTCGCCTCACCTCGCCAAGGGACATCCGTGTTCATTCTGCGGCTACAAGGTCTATGATCGCAGACTGCACCCGGAACAATGCCCCGTACTTTATCAGGTGAGCACGCAGTGGCTGCGAGGGCAACCGGAGGTAGAGGAGGCCATTACTGCTCCCCCCTCCAAGCCCCAAGAAAGGTCACTGACTCACTTCTTTAAGTCACGGTCGAATGGCACAGCCTCCAATCAGTCGAGCACAGCTCGTCAAACCCCGGCAGACAAGCAGGAGTCCATTCCGCAGTCCTCAGGACAAGCGGAAATGAGACCCGAAGGAGTGCACAAACGCGCTCTGACTAACACGTCCAACTCGTGTTACGCCAATGCCCTATTCCAGGCTTTGCATCAGATCTCGAGCTTTGGGTATGATCTAGGTGCTTTCCAGTCCGTCCTGTCCCATCTAGGCGACGAGCGAGCCCCCAGATTACTGAACCTGTTTGGCTTGTTTGAATTTCGCCATGCAATTTCAGGCTGGCGACTTGACGGCAGACAGCATGATGTTTCAGAGCTGCTTCTGCGTATGCAGTCCAAGCCTTTTGGATCCCTTCAACAAACCCAGTGGCAGGGTCGTACAGATGGTGAGGTTGAGGATTCAGATGTGGGAGTCAGCCCTCTCCTTCTTCCCCTCCCGTCTGGCCCTTTGTCACTATCGACTTGCTTACGGCTGTGGGAGTCCCAGACCTTTTCCCGCGCGCTAGTCTGGTCACCTGAACTCCTAGCAATTGTGATTTGCCGCTGGCAGGATGGAGTCAAGAACACTCAGCCGTGTCTTTGGTCAGGCCGCACCACGGTGCCTGTATGGACCTCAAGTGATGCTCGAACCCAGCGTCACTATCAGGTCATAGCAGGAGTTGCCCACTTTGGGGACTCCCTCGCTTCTGGGCACTACCGCGCTTTTTGGCCAGAGGACCCAGCGGATACCACCTCTCAGGTTTGGATCTCTGACGACTACAGACTTCCGGAAAAGGCCTCAGCGGCCTTGAACCTGTCCATCTCCAGGAATGTCTACATGCTTTTCTTGCAACGAATTCGCTAGCATCATCGCTAGGTGATGCATTCCGGCCCAGCTTCGTCCTCAAGGGCACTGCGGGGCGCCCGTGCGTGAGAAGCCTATAGTCAATTGAAAGTTGGCATAGGCCACCTCACGTCAAGGCCAAGTGCGTCATGCGCGCACGCGGACATGCACATACCGCAATACTCTTTCCTCTCAATCAGCTCGCCCTCTTTTTGTATAGCTTCCGCTCCGACTACTCGGCCGGCATGACCGCTTCCCCTGTTGCCGTCAAGAGTCCGGAGCACAAACGCTCCAGAAACGGTACGGACAATGAGGACGCATCGGGAATGGGATTTTTCTGAAGAACCTCCACTTGAGTCACTCTCGCCTGCGGCCAAGGCCGCTGCCATGCCGAGGCAGCAGGACCAGCCTCGCCGCAAATCTGTCCCGAGGCAGAAAGGTCCTAGTGCGATCCAAGGGTTTGGGCAAGGCACCCAGCCTCGAGCGCAATCGGGCGCCATCCAGGCGCTGAGCCCGGAAGAGCTCACCAAAGCCTTCCTTGTGCACGACGACCAAATGAGCCTGCTGCAACACCAGCTGTCACTGGTGTACAAACTACCTCAAGACCATCAACTTTCGAAGGCATTAGTTGCGTCTGTGAAATCCTGGCAGGGAGGTTTGAAGAAGCTGCGCCAAGGAGAACCTCACCCCGAGGGATCATGCTCGAATGCGGTCTCCCTAGTTCTCCTCCACGAACTGACCAAGGGCAACCCTCCAGAACACGTGGACAAGACGGAGTACGGCAAGCTCCTGAAGGTGGTTGACTCCATGATCAACATCACTACCGACAAGACTAAGCTGGCACAGGAAATTGTGCACTGCTCTGCTAAGCCAAACAAGCTCAAGACGCACGTTATCCTCGATTTCAGGGTAGCTATCTACTCTGACCTCCTGCCTTACCTCTCCCTCCTCGCCTCCCTCTTTGACTCCCATGACGGCTTTGAACGCCTGGGTCGCAAGGCGCCGGGAGGACTGGCTCGCAAGGCTCGAGGCCGTCCGTGAGCTTGGCCTAGTTGAAGCACACAGTGCACTAACTTCCTCGGCACAGCTGATGTTCTGATCCGTCTTGCACTCTTCACTCTCGTACAGCGTGACTAGCAAGGCTGCTGATTCTTTCAACAAAGTTCCAGCTGCGCATCAAAACGCAGGGGGCCTTTCGAGAGCAAATCACTTCGTTCCACTCGATTTCCTGAGCGTGCTAGCCTGGCTCGAGCCTTTAGCACTATGGATCTCACACGGTTTGCGGACCTACCGGGCCCTGACCAAGTCCCACATTTCCTGAATCTGGTACATCAGCTGGACGAGATTCTCAAGCGCAAGGCCTCGCAACTCTACACAGATCCTGGCTCGGCGTCTTCTACCAGTTCTCAGACTGCTGAACGATGCACTTTGCCCTCTGGCAAGGCCCGTCCTCCAACACCGCCAGCTCCTAAACATCGACGAACTGACGCGGCTCCAGAACAGGACGCTACGTAAGCATCTTCAGAGAACTAGGCACAGTCGGCGGAGCCAGCTACCAGCGAGCAAAACTCACTGCCATGCATTTTTCCTGCACCTGCACTTAGCTGCTTTGCAACTAGGTCACAGGGCTCAAGCTACCAGTGGCAGGTAGCACACAGTGCAGCACGGATTCGTCACAGACGATATCTCCCACTCACGCTGGGATGGATCGTGCTCCATATCCTGATGGAGTGCATGAGGCTCTTGCTCGGAGCCACATGCCTGGACTTCGACGACCGGTTGACCCCCAAGTGACTTCCGCCATCTCACCAGAGCTCTTAGGCGTGAAGATCGCAAAGGGATACGCCAGCGCGGTCTTCAATTCCAGTGCTGCAAACTTGTGCTCAAGAAAGTCACGAGGCCTCAGGAAGAGTACATGGCCAGAAGAGAGTTTAGCAGATTATCGAGATTTCCGCCGATCAACACCATCATCGAGGCCTTCTGGCAGCAAGGCCCAACGCTGTTACTGCCACGTCTGTACCCTGCCCATATCCCCTCCATGACAACGGACCATGTCGTCAATCTCGTTGCTGACATCCGGTCTGCCCTCAATGCAGTGCATTCCAGCCAACTGGTCCACGCGGACATCCACATGGGCAACATCATGGTGCGCTACGACCCTCCCACCTATGTCCTGATTGATTTTGGAGGTACAGCGGGGGAAAGTGTTTATCCTCTCAGCTTGGGCTACGGTGCCCTCGGCCAGGGAGGAATGCTTCATCGTCCACCTCACGAACTCATGGAGCGACCCACCAGGACCGTCAGAGGTGACTACTACAGGCTCAGCAAGACGATCTCCGTCGAAGTCGTGGGCAACAAGTGCTGGCGCGACACGGCGTCGGGTTTCCCGATGCCCCCGAAACTCCCCAAGCACCTACGCGTCGAGCTGGCAGAATGGGAGAATCTCGCTGGCCTCACTCCACCCAAATGGCCAGAATCTGCCTTTCCCGGAGGAAGCTGGTACGAGACTGCCATCGATCCCTCGATCACCGTGCAAGCCGGCTTGTATGATGACACCGGCAACGTCCGACTGGCCACTGCCGTTTTCTCCTACTCCAAGCAGCAAAAATCCAATGTATCCGGGCTCTTCGGGCCAGAAGATCCCACACGGGCTTCTCTGGACTCCGGAAGCTGGGAGGAATCTGCTGCTTACGCTCGGTTCTTCCTATCTTGCAGGCTCCGGACCATGGGCAGCCACATCCGGACTATGTACACGGAGGTACTGCCGTACCAAAAGTACAGCAACCAGGATGGCTACCTCATGCTGGAGAATGCTCTCGAGCACCCTCCACCTCCACCACCTCCCCCAGCTACCAGCTCGAACGAGCCAGCGCCCTCGACACCGGCTACTGAGCTGCAGGGCATTTGGGCGGAAATGGACTAGGCTTCAATCGCAGGACACAGTCCACTCAGCGGCATATGGCACAGCCTCCGCCACGCGGTATGGTAACCATTTTGTCGCAGGAATAGGACACAGTCCAAATCAACCTGAGTCACAGACTCCGTCCCAATGCCTACTGCCTACAGCACTGGCCTCAGCCCGGGAAAAACCTGCGCATATGTCTTGAGCGCAGTTGTCTGCAACATTCAGTTACCGTCTGCTTGCGCTCAGCTTAGTCTCGGCTACTGGCTCCCCACTTGCGCGGTCGCACATGGCTGGCGAAGATGACTGCCCAATCCGAGGACTACCTCACCCTTTCGGCGCTGAAGTTGTACTGTGCGGAGGCCCACGTGTCCCTGCCGCCGGCAGCGGGAACATGGCCCTCCAATGACATCACGGCATGGGCACACAAAGCTCTCCCACCCCTACAGTGGCAGCAATTCGAGAAGTATCTCGAGTCCATGACTACCATGCCCTGCTCCGGGGCGGAGGAAGGCTGCTTGGTCAATCCCATCCCACACGGAGGACTCCTACACATGGTGCCAAAGGCAGAGCAGCTGGCTAGCAACTGTCTTACTTCTCGCTGTCTCTCCATCTGGTCCTCGGTCCGTCAGGTTCTGCAGCACCTACCTTTCGAGGCCCACGACAGATGGGAGTACGCTCCCAGAGCGGCCGGCTCTTCATGTGGCCAGCGCTTTCGGGTTGGGGCCTATTGCCGAGTTCTTCCTGGCCTGCTCAAGGAGACGGTCTCCCATCCCAACGTCACTCGCCTCTTCAACGCATTCGTGTACTCATGCCATCCAGGTCACCAGTGGACTTCGCTTGAGGTCTTGGTGGATGTGCAATCCCCACCGCACAAAGATGCTCGCAATGCTGCCTTGAGCACTCTGCTCATCCCGATTTCGATTTGCGACCAGGGCGGCCTATGGATCGAAGACCCCGACGGCTGCGACTACCAGGAGATCCCGCACCAGCAAGGGATGACTCGGGGAAGCTGTTTTGACCTACGTGGTCTCAGCCTCCTCTTTCGGGCGGATGAGCTGTGGCATGCAACTCTACCATGGGAAACCTATACTCGAGTTGTTTTGGCGGCCTACACGGTAAGAGGAGTCTCTCGTTTCTCACCAACGCTGCAACAGCGCCTGACAGAGCTGGGTTTTCGTCTTCCGCTAGGCACAGCAGATGATTAGTTCGAATGGCACAGCCTCCTGAACTGAGACACAGTCTCCGACCATCTCTGCTTGTCGGTTGAGGTTATAGCAGGAACTAAAGTACACGTGCTTCTACGCATCGCAGTAACAAAGTCACTGCATTTCTTCAGTCCTTTTAGGCTCTCAAGTTTGGCTCTGCCCTCCATTCGCTAGCCTGCAACGATGGAAGACGCATTCGTCCAGCGAATCTTTCACTTCCTGACGCCGATGCTTCTAAGCCTCGACTTCTACCTGCGGCTGACGGACCCGGATCGAACAGCCATCGACGGCTCGAGCAGCCAGTCCAGCCTCACAGGACCGGGCCTCACCCCAACCGAAGATGCGTTTCGTACGGACAGCCTGACAGCAGCCAGAACAGGTCTCCTGAAACTTCTTCAAGAGTGCTTTAGCCACTGGCCGGCCCTCTCCATCAATTACATCCCCCCCTCTGCGCCGGACACACTGGACCCAACGGGCATGCATCTTATCTACGAGGTCACGCAGCCGCGTCTAAAACAGGTCCGACGACTTGCCACTGTCAACCGAGTATGGCATGACCTCATATCAGCCATGATCTCTGGTCAAGCCCGCATCAATACAGTGGAACTTTTGGTGGCGATGTCACGCCTGCGCAAGACAGGCTCAGTGTCGATTCGAGAAGGCCAGGACATTTTCTGCCTCCCGGTCTCGATGGCGTTCAGATTGCCGGTTGAGACCCTCACTTCACCACTGGCACGCACAGCTCCCGCCGCTGCCTACCGCGCCTCGGGCTTCAATGCCTGGCATGCGCTCCTCTTTGACAGCTACGATGACCTGCAGAATGAGAACGCGCCCCAGGACTGATCAGCAGGTGAGGACTAAAGTGTAGCTCAGAAGCGCACAGCGCACCTATACTGGCATTAGGGCACAGCCCACAGCCGAGAACCGGGACACTGGCTTGTGAGACGGCCGAGCAACAGGCCTGACTGAGCCATTAAGGAATCTAACTTTTTGAAGCTAGCACCATTGCTCTCGGCTTGAAAACTGGGCCTCCTCCGTACCAGCCAGAGTTAGCAGGGCGTGCACTTTGAGTTGAGCTACCTGTCGGCATGTCCCCTGCTGCCTGCCAGTTTCTGTCAGCTAGCTCCAAGAGTCTCCTAACTGCCATGGATGAGCTCTCTCTGCGCCAAGCTATGAAATACCTGCTCCCAGGGGTACTTACCCTTGACTCCTACGATGCCTCGCCCTATCCCGCCTCCTACTGGAACGATCTGGACCTGCTTCATGATGAAGCTCGTGCCACTCGGGATCGCCTACGTGACCTACTTCTACGTTGGGCTCGTACGGGTCCCTTCTCGCAGTACTCCATTATCGGCGACACACTCAGGATTGACCACAATGGAGTGCATGCTCAGCTCGGCATTGTCAATCTCAATCTGCTACAAGCTATACCGCTTGCGGCGGTTTGCCGTGCGTGGTACTCCGAAATAGCCCGCCTCATCGACGGCAAACCCTGGATAGGGGTGTGGAGAGCCTACATCCAACTGCGGAAGCAAGGAGCAGGAGTCTTCATTGAAGTTCTGCCAGATCAAGCCGGCACCCTTTCGAGAGAGGCCATCAGCGTCCACTATGAGCAGGTGCACTTCATTCCGACCTCAGTCTTGCGACGTCCTCTATAGGTCAGAGGGCACAGCCTCCAGACAATTGGTCACAGACCATGCGACGCGCCGGGCTTCTCTACTTTGGAAAAGGCAAATCCGATCAGCGCTGCCCCTCAGCGTTGCAGCTCACTGTTCGTGCTCTAAGTAAGATTCTCCGCAGTCATTTCTTGGTTGCTCTCAGTTGCCCTGCAACCATAGAGGATGTCTTCCTATCTCTGCACCGAATCATGTCGCCGCGCTTTTTCCTTCATCATTCCTGAAGTGGTTGTTGTGGACTTCTATTCGGACTACGGTTTGGACAGGGACATGCTGGAAACTGAAATTGCTGCTTATAGACCCCCCAGCACTCTCGTTCCCATACTGCTGCTCCGGAACGAGATCCAGGACCAAGCACGCCTGTGGGCCTTTCGCCGCTTACATAAAGGCCTAGCCGTCTTTGCGCAACGGTACGTAGACACTGACTACGACCAGCAGGGCGTCCACGTCAGACTAGCGATACCGCAACCAGACTTGCTGACAGCCATTTCAATGGCGTCGGTTAGCAAATCCTGGTGCGCTGCAGTGCTCTCCCAGGTCCAGCATAAGCTCTTTGTAAGTCCACACCGCACGGCCAGGGCAGCTATGCTTCTTGGCCTACGTGTCATGGTCCAGTCCTTTGACACGCCCCAGTGGCACCTCGCGTCCGAAGAGCTCACCATCCACATTCAGCACAGCCAACAGGTCGTGGTGCAGAAGTTCCGGAACCCCCTTAACCCGGACGGGCCAACGGCAACCATCAGCAGAGAAGAAGAGGAATCCAGTGCTCTCTACGACCACTACTACAGTCTTTTCTGAGCACTTTGAGCCATAGGAAGGTCACTGACTCACACAAGGAAAGTGGCACAGCCTCCGATCAGGTGTGGCACAGCCACCCAACTAGTCACAGTCAGAGATGTGTGGCCCACCTGCCCAGAGAAATCGACGTTGCAGCATGCCAATACTCCGCTACTGTTGCATCATCGTTTGCTCTTTCCTGCGATCTGAGGTCTCAGCTACCACATGGCACCAGCTTTCCAGCCCGCGTGCCCTCTGCTGGTGTTCTTTGCCTACAGTCGTCCTGCGTTGCTTGAGCTTCGTGCTTGGTCATGAGTCTCTGCAAAGCATGACATGCATACCGCGGCTGTCAGATCGAACTGTCGATACCGGAAACAGCAGCAGTAGTATCGCAACTTGCACTAAAGACACGCCTTGCAGAAGCTAAATTTCGGAACAAACTGCGACTCTGCGAAGAGCACAGCTCACCACCTGGCCGCGTGTCACAGACTCTGGCCCATCAGCTACAGCTGAGACCATGGACAAACCTCCCAGTCTGGGCCCCTTTCTGGTGCTCAGCGATAGCACTTTGCAGCACATGCTGCGGGGACATACGTACGGAGTATTCCCGCTGCTGACGGGACAGGTCTTAAGCTGTCCAGGCGCCGCCCTCAACATCTCTGCCGGCAGCGTCCCCTCCATCTTGGAGCTCCTCCACTGGCAATTTGGGCTCTTTGGGCCGCACAAATTCACGGCGGCAGTGCAGAGTCCGCCGGTGGCCTCCATCTTGGAGAACCACCTCGACGGACAAATCAACGTTCGCTTCATTCCGCTGTCCCGAAGCCTGCGCCCGGAGAAGCAAATCAATTATGACTACCTGATCGACGGCAGGGTCCAATATGGATTTGCGGACAAGAACCTGCCCAATCAGGAAATCATGGATCTGGCCCAGCTGCCTGCTGTAGGAGGGGTAGAATGGCTCTACAACTCCAAGAATCTCCATTTCCGCCCCGACGTTGCGGACATTGTCATCCCGGCGCTTGTTACAAGAGCCATCGAGGAAATGCGCAACACCCCAGGACTGCCTGTCCTCGTGGTTGCTGGTTGGAATGCTCGCGAGCAGGACATGCACGTCGAAATGCTCGCTGCCCAAGCTCTGTCACAATGCCGAACTGTCCGAGATCTTTCGGAGGTAGCCATGCAGTACGGACATGGCCCCTGGGGAATGCGCTTCACACATCTCCCAGAATGGGAAGCCGCTCCTGTCCCGGCCCTCCTTTTCCAGACCTACGTTCACGACGAAAAGCCGGAACCAGCCCAAGTTGCTGCCAAAATGTTTGCTGGCTTCACCCGAAGATTCTGTAACGATGATGTTCTTCGGGCTACCCTGCGGCAACTCGCAGGAAAGTATGGTTCCAATCTGCTAGATCGCCTCAGTCAACCTGCTCATCGAGCGGACGTGTTCCGCTACGTCTACCACTACCAGCACGGCGGCCTCTACGTTGACATCAAATGTGGCTTCGTGGTACCCTGGGAACAGGTACTCGTGCATCTAGCAGCAGATTGGAGCACAGCTCACTCAAAGAAGGCAGGTGAAGTGGGTCACAGACCCTCCCCACCTGGCCAACTACCAAAGGAGTTCATGGTCATGGCCATCGGAGTTAAAGGAGATCATATTTTTCAAGGCATCATCTATGGCAAGCCCAGACACCCCTTGATGAGGGAAGCCATACAGCACGCCTTCAGCCGTCAGGTTATGACAGCGAAGGCGAACTTGGAATACATGACCTTCTGCAAATTTCTTTGGCAGATCTTGGGTCGTGACCTTGGTCACTCCCCTCAGCCGGGATGGAATGTTTCCACCAAATTTGGCCCCATCTACCTGTTCTCGGAGCGCTGGGACAAGCGAGTGAAGAACAAGAAGTACGACAATGATGGCCACTATTTCGTGACTACCAACAACACGACCGTTGCATATACCAGGTGCTGGAAGTGGCTGAAGGGATTTCAAGGAGACCCAACCACCAAAGAACGCACCGACCGCATGCTGCAGAGCCAGCTCCCTGACATCTCCCTTGAAATCCAGTCTGACAGACCTGAAGAGCACAGCTCACCACAGCCACCTAGGTCACAGACCACGGCAACCGCCTCATCGGCTCCCAGTGCAGCAGCAGCAGCAGCAGCAGGTCCCGCAGGTGAACAACGGCCCCGCCGGGGCACAGTCACAGGTGCTGAACCCAGTAGTGCAGGAGCAGCAGGGCCCCACCGGGGTGCCGCAGGTGCCACCGAACCCAGTGCAGCAGCAGCAGCAGGTTTCGCAGGTGAACAACGGCCCCGCCGGGGCACAGTCACAGGTGCCGAACCCAGTGCAGGAGCAGCAGGTCCCACAGGTGAACAACGGCTCTATTGGGGTGCCGCAGGTGCAGCTGAACCCAGCCGGGCCACCGCAGGTGCCACAAGTGTCGCAGCAGCAACAGGTTCCGGAGATCAACAACGGCCCCCCTCAGGTGAACAACGGCCTTGCCGGGCCACCACAGCAGGGGCCACCAAACCCAGTGCAGGTTCCGCAGGTAGACAACGGCCTGCCTCAGGTGACGCCGAGCCCAGTGCAGCAGCAGGTTCCGCAGCTGAACAACGGCCCCGCCGGGTCAGAACAGGTGCCACGGAACCCGTTGTCGCAGCAGCAACAGGTTCCTCTGGTCAACAACGGCCCGCCTCAGGTGAACAACGGCCCCGCCGGGCCACCGCAGCAGGTGCCACCGAACCCAGTGCAGGTTCCGCAGCAAAACAACGACAAGCCTGAGGTGACACAGAGGCCTTGTTGTCAAGCCAACGGTCCATGTTCAGGAGTCAACAAACCGTGAAGTTGTCCTTCTGAGGTGCAGATGACGAGGAGAAGAAGAACAAGTAATCGCATGTTCCAGAGTCCTGGCCGGAATGGCTTATCGCAAACCGTCGCACCAGCTTAAGCCCTACACTATACTCCTTACTTGCATTGCCGTCGCCAGCAGCACCGTCAGTGCCACCGCTACTAAGTAGTTACTCTTCGCTTACGCCGCCACCATCACCGCCACCACTGTTGATGGGCTTGAAGGCTTCATCTTTTTCGGTGTTTGTTTATATCTTTGATAGCTGTTTGTCTGTCAGGCTTATTAGTGCTTCATAAAGTTTAGTACTAAGCTTCTGGTGCTTCAGGATTCCGGCTCGTTCAGGGCTTCATTTATGCACGGAGGGCTTTAGTTGGAGGTTTTAAAATTAGAAAGGCTTCAGGGCTTTAGGCTCTTTAGGGCATTTCGGCTTTAGCTATATATGTTGGAGTTCTACCTATCCCAAAACCATAAACAATTTCTCCATCAAGAGTGTGAGGGATCCAGAAACCTGGTCCATTTCGCCCCCAAAGCAGAGCCCAAAGATACCTAAATCTCGGCAGCAAGCCCCTACATGCCCCCTCTAGTTTGTGGGTCCCGCCGAAGCCCCTTTACGGGACACACAAACGTAGTCCGTATCTCCCTGGAGCAGAGCTAGAGGACTCAAAGTTCAGGACTTTCGGCCTTCAAACATAGGGTTTCAGTCTTGCTTGCTGGGTGTAGTTTCCGAATTGTGAGGCTAATCGTTTTAGAGTGTTCGGAGGTTGGGTTTAAGCTTTGAATTTAGCTTCAACTCAATGCTGTATTCAGGCTGAAGCGGTGTAGTGCTTCAACATTACCTTAGGTGTTTGGCTTTAGGGTCTTCGGGTTTGACAGCTTCGGGTGTATGGCTGTATTGTTTTGGTTGCTCTGAGGCTGTACCTGTGGGGCTTGCTCCAAAACCAAACGATCACCACACTTTTCTGGTATTCGTTCGATTTGGGCCGGTTGGCTCTAGATTTGGCTTGGCTTGTGCATTGGTTTTGGTGTTTTGGGATTTGGGGTTTGGGGTTTGAAAAGTCACACCCAAACCAGCCACCGACCAGCTAAAACCAGCAGCCGACCAGCCGGAAAGTCCCCCCAAACCAGCAACCGACCAGCCGGAAAGTCACACCCAAACCAGCCACCGACCAGCCAAAACCAGCAGCCGACTCCCCCCAAACCAGCAACCGACCAGCCGGAAAGTCACACCCAAACCAGCCACCGACCAGCCAAAACCAGCAGCCGACCAGCCCGAAAGTCCCCCCAAACCAGCAACCGACCAGCCGGAAAGTCACACCCAGACCAGCCACCGACCAGCCAAAACCAGCAGCCGACCAGCCGGAAAGTCCCCTCCAAACCAGCAACCGACCAGCCGGAAAGTCACACCCAAACCAGCCACCGACCAGCCAAAACCAGCAGCCGACCAGCCGGAAAGTCACCCCCAAACCAGCAACCGACCAGCCGGAAAGTCACACCCAAACCAGCCACCGACCAGCCAAAACCAGCAGCCGACTCCCCCCAAACCAGCAACCGACCAGCCGGAAAGTCACACCCAAACCAGCCACCGACCAGCCAAAACCAGCAGCCGACCAGCCCGAAAGTCCCCCCAAACCAGCAACCGACCAGCCGGAAAGTCACACCCAGACCAGCCACCGACCAGCCAAAACCAGCAGCCGACCAGCCGGAAAGCCCCCTCCAAACCAGCAACCGACCAGCCGGAAAGTCACACCCAAACCAGCCACCGACCAGCCAAAACCAGCAGCCGACCAGCCGGAAAGTCACCCCCAAACCAGCAACCGACCAGCCGGAAAGTCACACCCAAACCAGCCACCGACCAGCCAAAACCAGCAGCCGACCAGCCGGAAAGTCCCCCCAAACCAGCAACCGACCAGCCGGAAAGTCACACCCAAACCAGCCACAGCTCCGCATCAAATTCGCTCAAATGAGTTCAAATTCGCTCAAATGAGTTCAAAGTCGCTCAAGTTCGCTTGGGCTTTGGGTGTGTGTTTTGTTCCTGAGTTTGGGCTTGGGTTTGGGTGTGTTGTTTGGGGGGCTTCGGGCTGGGGCTTGGGGCTTGGGTTTGGCTGTGGGCTTGGGCTTGGGAGGGCTTGGGGCTGTTTCGCCATCACACCCCCACATCAAATTCGCTCAATTGAGTTCAAATTCGCTCAAATGAGTTCAAAGTCGCTCAAGTTCGCTTGGGCTTTGGGTGTGTGTTTTTTTTCCTGGGTTTGGGCTTGGGTTTGGGTGTGTTGTTTGGGGGGCTTCGGGCTGGGGCTTTTCCTTGAGTTGGGGCTTGGGTTTGGCTGTGGGCTTGGGCTTGGGAGGGCTTGGGGCTTTTTCTTCAGTTTGGGTTTGGGCCCTAAACCCCACCACCACCACCGCCAGCGCCGGCAGCACCGCCAGCACCACCAGCACCACCAGCACCACCAGCACCACCAGCACCACCAGCACCACCACCAGCAATGTAGGGGTGCCAACAGCCTGGGAAAAAAATGGCGAGAGTGTCGTTTACAAGCAAGGGGCGAAAAATCAGATCCCCAGCCTTTCCCGGAATCTAGGAAAAATCTAGCTTTCTCTAGCTTCTTCTAGCTTTCTCTAGCTTTCTCTAGCTTTCTCTAGCTTCTTCTAGCCTCTCCTAGCTTTCCCTAGCTTTGCCTAGCTTGCTGCAAAGAACGCCTGAAGAACGAAATCTCCACCAGCAGCAGCAGCACCAGCACCAGCCACCAGCAGCACCACCACCGCCACGCTTTTCCTTGGGTTGGGGCTTGGGTTCGGCTGTGGGCTTGGGCTTGGGAGGGCTTGGGGCTTTTTCTTCAGTTTGGGTTTGCGCCCTAAACCCTAAACCCTCAACTGAGGGATTGCACCTTCCAACCAAACAGCCTCAGGCTTGGGACTGGGGCGACGAATGATGACTCTGACATTTGGTCAGTTGCCTGGCTTGGAATTAAGGGACCACCGCCACCACCACCACCACCACCACCACCACCCGAAACGGGGCTGAGGGGCTGCAACTCGAGGCTCTCGTCTCTTTGAAGCTCAATTTCGGGTTTCGGTTAAGGGCTTAGGGTTTAGGGTTTGGGCTTAGGGTTGGGATTTAAAGTTTAGGGTGTCGGTTGTGGTGTCATGCTTCTTTTGGTTTCACCACCACCACCACCACCACCACCACCACCACCACCACCACCACCACCACCACCACCACCACCACCACCACCACCACCACCACCACCACCACCGCCACCGCCACCACCACGGTTTTTGTGCTTGCTCAAACCTGTTTTACTTTTCTAGATAACGCATGTCTTGCTAATCTTGGTGTACATATCTAGCCGCAAAGCTGCTCGAACCTGGAAAGGTTTTGGAAAACACGCATGCATGTTAGGTCGTCAAGCAGACAAGCAAACATTTATGGTCAGGTATTGACATGTCACCTCATGTACTTTCATTTACACTTGGAACAAATTAAGTCGTATATCCTCTCGTCCGGGGGGGATCTTTGCCCCTAAAAGGGGGGTACATGGACTTGGCTCCGGGCCACAGCATTGAGGAAGCAGTTGAGCTCTTGCGTGCTGCAGACTTCCGTCTGTTTTGCATTGAGCATCGTGTGTCTGTGCTTGAATCTCAGATCGGCGAGTTGCGTGAGGTGCAATCAAGACTTAACGCTTCTGTCCTTCGCATTGAGGCTTTGGAGCAGGATAGTGCAGTACTCAAGCATTGTTTTTCTTCGACGCAGCCGGTGTTCAGTCTTCGATCTGAAGTAACATCTCTTAACGTAGTGGTTACTCAGCTTGTGGACTCGGTCAATCGCTTGGAGCCTGAGTTGCAACTTCTTTTGCGTTGGAGAGAGCGATTTACTTCAACTCTCCAGGCTGAGCTTAAGGAGCTCGGCCATCAGCTGTGTGTTGCATCATCCCAATTGTCTCTCTCTCGTCTGGACGAATTGGATTAGGTTGCATCAATATGGCAGCGTTCATTGCTTTGCTCCAGGAGCCACGCTTTCAGGCAGCAGGTGCACTGCAGGTGTTAACACATAACATTGCAACCAACTTAGAATCAGACGCAGAGGTTTTGGAGACAGGCCAGTCCCTTGGGGATGCCCCGGTTTCTACCCTTCTCCCTTTGCCGACGGGGGAGTCTAACCTGAGTCCGAGGCTTGCTGTGTCAGCTGCTTCTGCTCTTCTGCCATGTACTTCTCAGGAACCGTCACATATCTCTCCGTGGGCACGGCGTGTTGCTCGTATGAACAATCGCGCAGAGTCTCCTGCCGAGCCATCCTTTGTGAATGAGCCTTCTAATGATGCTGTTCAGTCTTGGGATACGGGGTCTTTTGACTGGGTTTCTTCAGAGGGACTTTCGAAGCCCGTTCGGGTGTTTTCTTCTAGAGGAATGTGGCCTCAGGATGATCCGCTTTCGCGCACGGTCAGCATGCGGCCTGCCAAGAGGTCTCGGGAATCGCTTCATCCGGAGCGGCCGGTGCAGGGTGCTAGTCCTAGACCTTTCTTCGGTCCAACCTCGCTTAGGGCTACCCCGAGTATTTTGGGTCAAAGGGATTGCATGTCTGGTTCGGTTGGCCCTGCCCCGCGCCCCGACCTGCAGGCTTCACGGCAATCTCGCCGTTTGTTTGCATCAGAGCTGGGTCAGCAGCGAGCACATGCACCTCAGGTGTCGGGCTTTGTGCGGCCCTCTTCCAAAGCCGCGGTACGTCCGCCTGCACAGTCATTTCGACCTTCTCTCAACAGCACGGCTGATTTGCCTCGCCCTTTCTTGCAGCCATCCGCCCGTACGCAGGATCGAGGGTTTTGCAGTCAGCACAGCCAGCATGCTGTCTTGTTCGAGCGTGCTATGAAGCTTTGGGTTGCACTGCGCGTTTTCTTGCTTCCAGTTTCAAGTGTACTGCAAGAGCTCCAATCATCATGCCATGCAGAGGTTTTGGAACAACGCCTTCTTGTCGGTGTCGCAGAGTCCACACTCTTGCGCTATCTTCAAGCTATGTTGCTTTTCGTGCAAGCTTTGCAATCACTTGGGATTGACTGGCAAGGTGTCATTCGTCAAATAGACGTTGCAGATGCTTTGTTGGTTATGCACAAAGGAGGCACTCATGTCTGTAACAGCTTGAAAGCGGTGCGATGGGCAGCCAAAACTTTTCTTCTTCAGGTGCCTGATCTTTATGACGGCTTGATGCGGCACGTGTCAGTCCGGGTTGAGACGGACAGGCGGGAGGCCCTTCCGCTTCCGGCTTTTCTTTTGGGCATCTTTGAAAGGTTTATCCTCTTGGAGCTTGGCTCAACGGCTGATCGACTCTTCGTTGGAGCACTGCTGCTATGTTGCTGGGCCAGCCTTCGGCTTAGCGACGCTCAGCACATACGTTGGGGTGCCATTCAATCGGGGAGCTGGTGTTTGCGCGGTGTTTCCTAAAGAACAAAGGTTAGTCGCCGTGGGGTTCCTTTTGGTTTAGTGAATCAAGGAGTCTATGGTTTCAAGAAAGCCTACACTTCTACCTGGGTTTGCAAATATCTCCAATTGCTTGGTGAGACTTGGGATGCAGTGTGTGCGGCGTTTGGCGAGGTTGAACCTGACTGTTTGTTTTTCGAACATTCAGCTTCGGAATTTCGCCCGCTGTCGTACGGCGAAGTGCTTGCAAAGTTGCGAGCAGTCCTGTGCGGCTTTGGCGTGGAGCCTCATCTTGCGCAGCAATTTACCGTGCACTCCTTGAAAGTATCACTTTTAGCAATGATGGCCCAACGGGGCTATAGGACGAGTCGTCGAGAGGCGCAAGGACACCACCAATCAAGTGCGAAGAGTGCGCGGCTTTATTCGCGTGATGATATCTGGGCGGCCCTCGAAGCCCAGCAAGCCTTGCTTCGCGCCTTTCGCGAAGGGTGGACCCCAGCAACAGCGCAGGCGCGCGGTGGACAACATCCACTTCCACAGCGCCCGTTCGAGCATCCTTTTGTGCACTGCACTCCGGGCATGGTGCATCCACGTTTTCCGATGCTTGATGTGCAATCACCGCCTCAGGTCGCTTCATCTTCTCAGGAGACAGTGGCTGTCTCTCCTGTGTCAGGTGCCCCTTTGGAGCCGCCTGCAGCCGATGAGTCTTCTACGAGCTGTTGCAGCGACACAGGGCCCAATTTGCGCGGGCCTTCCTCTGCTAAATATGCTCCAGCTGATTGTGAGGAGTTCTTGTTCCTGCGGTCGCAATCGGGGGTGGTTCATGTTGCCATGCCGCACGACGGTTCGGGCGGTGTATCGCCTGGGGAGGACGTGACGTCCGTGAAGCTGCGTCCTAGGTGTGGGACTTTGGCCAAGAAGTTTGAGGTTCTATATTCACTCCCAGACAAGGTGCGATTCTGCATGCATCCAGGGTGTGCCAAGTTGCTGGCGGCTATGTAGCGCACGTGCATTTTGCTGCGCATATCGATCCTGCATAGGGCAGGGTTGGCTGGGTGTGGTGTGCACCCGTATTGTGCCTTGGGCACACGGAATGCCTCGGATGGCAGCCTCGGGGCTTATGCTCCGGTTTTGGGCAGACGAGTGGTGTGCTCGTCCTTTTTTCTTTTGCGTGCCTGGAAGTGCACGGGTGATTCTGCTGGCTTGTCGCTAGCTTGGAGGGCTACGGTGCAAGCTGTACGATAAAACAACGCGTTGTGCGTCTTCGTTAGCATTTGTTCAGTGGCTTGCTTGTCGTGCATGTGGTATCAATTTATGTCACGGCAATAGGGACCTCTCGAGGGACATCAATTTTCATGTGCAGTGCGACAATGTGTTCTTGTTTCTTAGTGCTCAGCATGGCTCGAGGTTGTCGTTCATGCTCTCACGTGGGTCATGCAGGAGGTCTGTACATTCATGCTTCTCAGTCGATGCATGCATGTTCATTATGAAGTAGCAACGTGGACAGTAGGTTACTGGTCGCTGGATTTGTGTTCATGAAGTAGGTGCATTCTAGCATTTCTTTATTGTGATCATGGTGTCGCTTGAGGATGCAGCTGAAGGAAACTCGGGCAAGCTGAGCATAGATGCCTTGCTCGAGAAGTCAGGCATACCTGAAATTATGTGGTCGGAAATCCAGATCTTCCAACCTGAAGAGTTCGGTGCCTTGTCGCAGGCTGAGCTTCAGTCTTTCATTGATGGGCTGGTCTTCCCATCGGAGCCGTCAGATCTCCTGATCAAGGCAAGATTGCGCTTACTGTGGAAGCGTTGCAATTCTAACGAGTCCGAGCCGGTGGCCGAAGTAACACATTCTACTGCAATCCAGCCACTTAAGCCCCTTTCCTTGAGTGAGCCATCCACTTGGACAGATGCGTTCCCCAAAAAGCTTAGTGCCTCGGCGGTCAGGGCTATGGTAAAACGGTTCAGTGAGAAATACCCCTCAGAACCATTGGGCAGTGACGTCATGCCGAGTCCAAGGCTGTTATCCTTGGTTCATGCCCAGATACAGGAGCATCGATGGCGTTGGGTCCCCTGGAAACTCAGGCTTTCAGAGGACCAGCATGAGTCCAAGGCTATGGAACGATCTCTTAAGGCTCCTAGGCTCGAAAGCGTTCTGTGGGAAGAGATTCCCAGTCGGGATCTACCTGCCCAGAACATGGGTAAGGCGCAGATGATGGAGATTCTTCATTTGCAGGCAGTGGCAATTGCCCTCGCTGAAGGGGCTCACTTGTACACACTTCGGGAGCTCAACAGGCGCTTTATCACTAAGTGTTTTGAGCAGTATCCGAAGGAGACCAACTTGCGTCCGCCCAATCGGGTTGAGGCGGAGCTGGCGGAGCAGAAGCTATGGCAACAGATTTCATCCCTCTTCAATGATGAGGAATGGTCTCTTGATGAGGCAATCAGGGAGGTGGCCATCGCTCGCAACGAGGTTCAAGTGCTCCTTATGCCTCGTGCGATGCCGGTCAAGTCACAGTTCCAGGATCGTCAGCGAAAGGGCAACGGCAAGGGTAAGTCGGGTAAGGATGGTAAGAGTGATAAGGGCTCGCAGAAAGGCGCTGATGGCAAGGGCGCTCAGCGCCAGACGTTGCAGGTGAATGGCCATCGTGTCGGTACTTCGTGGCAGTCGGGCAAAACCCGTCGGCTCTTGTGTCAGGACTTCCAGCTGGGCAAGTGTACGCGAAGCAACTGTCGCTTTGAGCATGTGTGTGGTGTGATCATGCCGGGGGGCCGCATGTGTCTTGGAGATCATGCACCTTCCGATCACAAGCGCACCCCGCATTGAGGGGATGGGTGCATGCCTTCGCATGAACTCGTGAGTGCTGAGCACGCGACCGATGATCACATTCTGGTTGCAAATGCGGAGGTGTGTGAACCCTACGCTGCGAGTTTTCCTTCAGTACTGAGTCAGGCTCAGGCGTGCAGTGCAGATGCACCGGATTCTCTGTTTTCCAGCCAGCCGCCAGTTGACATTAAGTTGCCTCAACAGGATGGCCCTATTTTGCATTCTTCTGCGCCAGCAGCGCGTGGACCGGCCGATCATACGAATGCCACTGAGGAAGTATCGTCCACTCCTAGTGCAACTTTGCATGCGCCAGCAGCACCTAGTGCTGCTACCATTTTTGATCAAATTTTGCAGCTACTGGAGCATGCAGCTTGGCCAGCGGATAACGCGTGCCGTCAGGTTGCTCGGCTCAGCAACGCTGATTTTTCGGGCTACTGGAATTTTGGGGTTCGTGCCTCAGCCCCGCATGTTTTGACTTCTGTGACGCAGCAGCTACCTACGGTTGTGTCCTCCTTGAACCACCTCTGTCGCCAGCTTTGGCCGGCGGGATGTTGGAACTCCATCGCAATCAACTGCAATCGTGCTCTTGAAATGCACATGGATAAGAACGCTGCCGGCAGTCTTAATTATACACTCAGTTTGGGTGATTTCTCCGGCGGGTCTTTGTGGATAGAAGATGAGCAGGGAGACATTGCGCAACAGTTGCCAGGTACGCATTCTTGGATAGCCGGCCGTGCTGTGTCTACTTTTTGTCAACCTCTAGTCTTTGATGGTTTGCTTAGACAAGACCTTGCCTTTTTCAGGGTCCCGCTGGTCAATCACGTGCTACTCCTTGTCAGGGGCTGCTACCTCGGAGCTTACACAGCTTGGTTTTCCGTGCGAGGTGCCACCAGCCGGTTGTCGTGCAACTTTTGTCGAGCCTCAGCAGGCCGTCATTTCTTCACTTGAGAACTCCATTCCTCAGATGCATATGGCTGTTGATGAATCTCATGTTTCCACAAAGGAAGGGTCTCCTTCCACTGTGCCGTTGAGTGCATCACCCAACGAGAGCATTCCTGCTGCACTTGCCGCACCGTCCAGAAAGTTTTTCCTTGATTTGTGTTCGGGAGCCACTGCTCCTCTTTCTACTGCGATGGCAGCCAAAGGGGTCGATTGCATTCCCGTTGATATTTTGCGTCACCAAGCAGATGACTTGCGATGCGATGGCACTTTTGATCGTCTTCTCAGGCTGGCATTTTCAGGATGCATTGCACTTGCCCATGGTTCGCCGCCATGCGGTGAATACAGCATTATTAAATTTTTTCCGGGTGGCCCTAAGCCATGTAGATCTTGGGATTTTCTTGATGGTTTCCCAGATAATGATGCGAGCGCACAAGAACGGGTTAGGAGTAGCAAGTTGCTTCTTACCCGTACAATAGCAATTTTGCATGCAGTTTTTCAGTCTGGGGGACATGTCAGCTTGGAGCAACCGCGCAACGCCATGTCATGGAAGGAACCAGTCACTCAGGCGTTTCTCTTAGCAATCTCCGCTGATTTGAATCAGGTCGCTGCCTGTTCATTTGGCCTGCAAGCTCCCAAGCATTGGGTTTTTGCGTCAAGTTGGAGGCCTCTTCAACAGCTGCAGAGCACATGTCAACACGGTCCTAATGCACATTCCGATTTTCACCACAAGCGTGCTGCAGATGGGTCTTTCCGTTCTCGTGAGACGGCAGTTTTCCCAGATGCGCTCTGTTGTGCGTATGCCGAGGCTGTGGGGCCTTTGTTTGAGGAATCGCTTGAAAACCAGCTTGGTTCTTTGGTTGATGTCAAAACCGCTTTGCAGACAATCCCTGCTCGCGCATTGCATGATTTTCCAACGGCACAACAGGACGGCGGCGGCATCTACAGCTGCCCAGACTGGACATCCCCGCCGACTGGTGTTCAGGATATCTTTCGTTCTTTGCGTTCTGACCTCATGCAGTTCCTCTTGCAACACCGCATGTTTGACAGGCTTCGCAGGCATGTCGCGGAGCAAAGCCACGATCCGCTTTTCAATCCGCAGGAAGTGCAGATGCTTCGAAAAATCTGGGAAAGCTGGTTTAAGGATAGGGGTTTCACAGATGAGGTTTCCTGGGATGCGGCCCCCAATCAACCTTATAGCTTATGCGCTTTGCAGCTTTTGAGCCGCGTTCTTGAGGATCGGGATACGGCCTTGTGGCAGGCTTTGCAAGCGGGCGTGGCCACGGGCGTGGATGGGGATATTTCCTTGAGCAATTGTTTTCTGCCGACTCCCGCTGACTTTGATCCGAATTCTTTTGATGTCCAGATATGTTCGGGAAATTGGCCGGGGGCTAATGAGGAACCTGAGCTCCTGGCTGAACTTGTTCAGCAGGAGGTGGATGCTGGATACCTACTGGTCTTTGATTCTTTAGAGGAGGCGCGGCAGAAATGGTCACGCATTGCCATAGGAAAGGTCAATGTCATCAAAAGCCCTAATAGAAAGCCGCGCCTAATTGTAGATCCCTCAGTTTCAGGCGTAAACCCAAGCTGTCACATCCCAGAGAGATTTCTGCTACCAGGCTTGAGTGACATCAGAGCTGCTTACCCGATGCGGGGTGTTGTGGGGGAGGTTGAGGCTTGCACATTGGACATAGCTGCAGCGCACAAAACGGTTCGAATTCGTGAGTCCGAACAAGGACTGCTTGGTTTTTCGGTCAATGGCCGATATTATTTTTACCGGGTAGCGCCGTTTGGCGGATCATTTAGTGCCCTTTGGTGGCAGCGCCTGTCAGGTTTTTACGTGCGCACATGCCACCGCCTGATTTATATTAGCCACGTTTTCCTAATGTATGTTGACGATGCATTGCTTCTTCAGCATAGGGAAGCCCTGCCCTTGTCGGCCTTGTTGATTCTGACCTTCTCGCAATCTTTCGGTTACCCGATTTCATGGCGAAAACTTCAGTTAGGTCCCAAGATCGAATACATAGGGTGGTTGATAAACTTCCGTTCAGGCTCATTGTCCTTGACTGATCACAAAGTGGCAAAGCTGCTCACAGCCCTCACTCAGCTGGCAGCGTCTGATCCGTGCAACACGCGTGATCTTCAAGCTGTCATCGGCATGTTGCATTGGGTTTTGCAAATGGCTCCGAGCTTGCTTCCCTGGCTCTGCACGCTATACCATGACTTAGTACGGCCACTTGGCACGAACTTTAGCTTGAATGCTGCCGTCTGGCAGCTTCTGCCTTCATATCTGGATGCCAAGATGCTCTTTACGGCTACCCCGCCTGGCACAAGCATCAAAGTGGGCAGTCGTTTGCTCAGTGTGCGTCATGTCGACATGTCGAGTAAACAGGATTTGGCGAAGGTCAGGTGCTCTGGCAAGCGCTTATGGGCTAGGGTGGCGGATCCTTCATCCACCAAGCGCAAGCTGTCTTTACAGAGTCGCACGTTTGTTGAGTTCTGGATGCAGTGGTGTATCACGCCACAAATGCCGAGGGCCTTGTCTTTTCCGCCGTTGGATTTCAGCTATGTACTTGCAGCCGATGCTTGTGCAAAGAAGGATGACATCGGCATTGGCGGCTGGGTTCAGTTGCCTAATCAGCCGGCCGTTTGGTTTGCTGAAAAATTCAAGGTTGCTCAGTTTAGGGATTTGGGGTTGCCAGTTCAGGATGATGCGAACTTGGACATCACATCTTATGAGACGTTGGCGCAGCTGGCACTCTTGATCTGCTTTGCATCCTTTACGGCCTCGGGCCGCATGAGGGTGAAGATCCCTTCCTGGTCGGATAACTCGGGCACAGAAAGTGTCGCTAACAAGCTGTTCACGGTCAAGACTCCTTTGTGCTTCTTTGCGCAGAAACTTGCCACTGTGGCTTGGCGCACGGGCATCGTGCTGGATTGCTCGCATATTGCAGGCTGTCACAACGACAAAGCAGATTGGTTAAGTCGTTGGTCAGGTGATGTCGCGGAATTGCCTGCAACTTGGTCCTTGGATCATCGGGTCAAGTGTGACTTGCCGACTTTGTGGGAGGGGGAGCGTGATGTTCGTGTTTTTCCGCCTGATGCCACTTTCATGTGGGAGCCGCCCAAGGCATCCTTGGGGCGTTGAAGCTTTTCGGCTAATATCTTGGCGAAGGGAGCTTGGCAGTACGTGGCATCAGTCAGGTTCGACAGCTTACGGTGCGCGGTCGGCTTGCCTTCCCCCGTGAGTGTTGGCGTTCCTGGTAAGCTGGTGTCCATGTGCGGCATCGCCAGGGTTTGGGCTCTCACGGTGCGCGGTCGGCTTCCGCCTTCCCCCGTGATCTCCTGCCATTCCCGGAAGGGCGGTGTTAAACAGTGTACTGCTTGCACCGTTGCGGTGCTTCTGAGTAGCTGAGCCTGAGCTGACTTAGGGAGCTGCTGCGCATTCGTTTCTTCTGAAGCTTGATAGCCTAAGCTTGGTAACTTATTATTTTGCGCTTATCCTTGTTCCTGATGTAATGCAGCTTCTGACGATTGCGCCTTTTTGGCAACTACGTTTCACGGGGCTGACGCTTGCAGTAATCTGGCATGCTACTGGACTGGCTCTTGGCTTTCTATGCTTGTGATTCGCATTGTAGTCTTGCTTCTGGACATGGCAAGTCGGCCTCACGTTTCGGTATTGGCTGGCAAGATGGCGAGTCCGACTTATCCTTTTGGCAGTTTCTTATATTGGTGATCGTACACGTCTTCGCATCTGCTTCTGGACAACAGCTGCTCGAAGTGTCTTACCGCCAAAAGGAGAATCGGACTCGACTCTGTGGACTGTTACGTGTTGAGTATATGTGGATATGGGAAATATGCTTTGCGGCTAGATAGAAATGTTGAACGGTTTTTGTGCTTGCTCAAACCTGTTTTACTTTTCTAGATAACGCATGTCTTGCTAATCTTGGTGTACATATCTAGCCGCAAAGCTGCTCGAACCTGGAAAGGTTTTGGAAAACACCCACCCGCCCACCCTTTGATGTGGCACAACTGTGGTGTTATGACGCTGGTGCCAAGGTGCACTGTACATTTTGTACAATTGGAAGCCTCCAAAGGGGGCGTGTATGGACGCTGGCATCTACGTTCAACTTAGTGGTATATCTTTGGTTATGTTCTTCTTGTTACACTTGGGCAGCCGGTGATCGTACACGTCTTCGCATCTGCTTCTGGACAACAGCTGCTCGAAGTGTCTTACCGCCAAAAGGAGAATCGGACTCGACTCTGTGGACTGTTACGTGTTGAGTATATGTGGATATGGGAAATATGCTTTGCGGCTAGATAGAAATGTTGAACCACCACCACCATGCACCACCACCACCATGCACCACCACCACCACCACCACCACCACCACCACCACCACCACCACCACCACCACCACCACCACCACCACCACCACCACCACCACCACCACCACCACCACCACCACCGCCACCCCCGCCACCCCCGCCACCACCGCCACCACCGCCACCACCGCCACCACCACCACCACCACCACCACCAAACCCCAAACCGAGCAACGCTTCACTTAAGAAGGGCCTGGAGGGTTAGTTTAAGAACTGTACGAAGTATGATGGCCGCTTCAGTCTCGGTTTTTTGACACCTCGGCACCGCCATCAATCAGCAACCGCAAAAGCAGCCCATGTCTTCATCAGAGTCCGAGCCAACGTCCGTGCTGTCCACGGCCTCAGAGTCAGAGCCCACTGAACCACCGGAGGGCGACAGTGCTCGCTTCTCGGCCCGCTTTCGAGGTGATGTCCCCATGGAGGTGCCACGAACCTGGCAGGGGTTGTAAGGTTCAGATATTCTGGTGTTGAGGCAGAGGTTAATCAGTTCCACAACCTCACCTGTTCCTTCCCCCTAAAAAAACAGAAAATAATGCACTATGCTTCACAAACCCTAAACGCTATACCCTAAATACTTTGAAGCCGGAAACTGAGAAGAGCTTGGGATTCTGGAGTAAGCCAGCTGCCTGGGAGCCTTTTGTGAGCCAAGGAAGCATGGCCTTTTCGATGGAACGGTGGGGCTTTTGTGCTTTGACTGCAGCCAGATGTCCAAGAAAGTTGCGCAGACTCGTACTTGGGCGAAGAGATTCAACCTTGCAGCACCCGCGAAGGTGCTGCGACGACGGCTCCTGACGAGTGCCATGATTGTGAAGGCTTGCTGTAACTGCTGTTGCTTGGGAAGTTGCCGCACTGTGCAGTACGGTTCTTGACGGAAGCCTTGTGGATTGCTGTTGGATGCTGTGTCGAATGGCTCCTGCCTGTGGTAGATCACTTGAGTAGCAGGTGAAATTCCCCAAGCCCAAACCCTCCAGAAAACCTTGCCACCCTAAACCCTAAACCCAAAAAGGCGTCAGCTCCGAGAGAATGGTCTCAAACCGAAGCCGCAGCCTGCTGTGTAGTCGAAGCTGGAATGGCTGCCAGGCAATCTACTTCCGAGCCCCGAAACACTACAATTCACTGTGCAATCGCCGCCCTGACCCCGCCAAGCCGAAGCTAGCTTAGAGCTCTGCTGAAATGCATGCTGAAAATGAGATGGCAGAGGGTGCTCTGCAGGATGATTCCACTGCTGAGAATGTTGAGGAAGAAGGCATGTTTCAGATGCCTTGGGCCGTGGCAACGTTTTCAGAGTACAACCAAAGGGCATACATGTTGGACGAACAGAATGAGGACGCAGCAGCCCATTGGCTGTATCCTTATGTTCATAGCTACGTGGGCCTGCAACAAAAGGTTTGGAAGACCTTGAGCAATCAGAACAAGGCACTGGAGGCTTTTTTGGCGAGCTGTGAATGTTCGGGGGAGCAAGTGCATCGCTCTACGGAAGCACGTCGGTTGGGCCAGACAAAAGAATTTCCGTGGAAGGTAAGTACTATGGAGTCCACCGCATATCTGCTGTATTTAACCTGGGTGTTGCAGGTGAAGGCTCTGTCGCCAGCGGCGAAACACCGAAGCCTTCGGTTGTTGTTGGGCATGTTGGACTTAGCATTCAAAGCAGCTGCAGCCACCCGCCGCACGGTGCAGGTGAGTGTAAATCTGGTGTCTGGCGAAGGCATCGCTGTGAATGTGCCCTTGCATTTTTCGGACCAGGGGCTCTGTGTCGACGACTGGGCCTCGCTTCTTCGTCATTCCCCGGGAGCTTGTCATCTCTGGGATAAGTTGCGACGAACGCTTTGGCAAGAGCGATGCATCAGCACCCAGAAGGAGCAGGCCAGTCTGTCTGACATCTGGTTCTTCCTGGCATACATCTTGGCTCACAAGTCTGAAAAGGTTTTGGGCCAAAATTTGTATCGAGATGTTGGCTTGAAAATCATGCCATTGCTGGCATTGGCAGCTGGAGCCTGGATGAACAAACTTGTGAAGCTAAAATCAGCAGAGAGACTGAAGTCTTTGCCTCTCCTTCGAAACAAGGCCGGCAATCTTCTGAAGTCGGTCGACCCTGTGAGCCGCATGATTCTGTTGTGGAAACTGAGAAAGCACAAAACGAGAAGGGTACAAGTGAGCTACTCGCACGAGGACCTGTGCACGCGGGGCATGGAGTGGTTCCGAAAAGAAGCCCATCTGGATACTGCATTGCACCTTCTGACCCTCAACAATGCCATGGCTGACCATCCGCCCCAGGTCGCTTTGAGCTGGGATCCGGCGAGTTACGGAGGCCGAGAGATCATGGTTGTGACAGGATACAGTCAGCATCTCCAGCAATCCTTCTACTGCATGAATCAATGGATCACCGGAGTGCGACTCTCTGATCTGGACAGCAGCTTGCTGCAGCATGCCCGGGGGAACAAAATTCAGAGAGTAGATGGCTACAATGAGATACGTGGCCTCGCGAAGGCTCTGGAAGGTCTAGGCATGTGCTGGGACGACTTCAAACCGCCGGCTGGTGTTGTGCTTCGCCCCCTGAACGCCGACGAACTACGAATCCATGATCCGGACACTGGCAAAGCCTACATTTACAATTGCATCACGAATACGGCAGTGCCCGAAAGGCCGCATGGCTTCGACATGGCAACCGTGCCGGCCCTGATCAGTGCCACGATCTTGATTCAATGAGGTTCTGTTAGTTATGTCTAACTTTAGCTTCCGGACTAGGTTTTTGCTTAAGGCTTTTCTAGGGTTGAGGGCTTGGGGCTTTGAGTGGGCAAATGGTTTTGGATACTGACAGCAGCCTGCTTCGGTGGCACAGGCTGCTCAGATCAGGGACCCATCAACTGGGCGGCACTCAACTATATGATGTGGTCAAATGGTTCCCATATGCTTCTTTGCATCTGGGATCCATACCACAGATGCTGGAACGACATTAAAAATGCCGCCAAGAAAACCACCGCCAAGCTTTGGCGATGCATACTGGAACTATGCATCATTCTCAACCTTGGGTTTGGGCCTTTTGGCACTGGCCAATTCCAATTCAAGAAGCACGCTGCCTTGAATGAGTTTCTGCAGACGGAGAGTTTCCAGGGTGAGGCTTGGGCAAAATACCAGCCCATGATCTGCCAAGAACGCCGTTGCTGGGAACCAGGCGATCCTGATGAGTGCAATCGTCTCTTCGAAAGCATGGAGACCATAGAAAATTTCCACACGAAAGGATGCCTTGTGAAGCTGATGCGATGGTTTAGTGTATTTGAGGCGGCTGCTGCATGGAATGGTGACTACTATGCCACACGCATGATTCTCGAACACTCCTGCAAACACGAGCAAGACCAGCAGGAAGTGGATGCGGCCCCGCTTGAAGATGACACCAAGGACGACAAAGCCCAACTGGGTGCACTCAAAAAGAGAAAGGGAACGTGGAAGTTAGCGCCGACCCTCATAACAGAAGCACTGGTGTCCAAAAAGGACGTGCTGCTGTCAGTGGGGCGAGCTGCCTGGAAACTGCACGCACACAGGGCCCGATGCATCAAGAACCCCGCTTCGGTCTGCCAGGACTTTGTTGAGGCTGCTGGACAGAGGAAATGGACATCAGAGCTGGTGGAAACGGTTTCCAACAGTTTGTGGCGGTTGGACACCATCCAACACATACTCCCCAGGTTTCGGCTTCACGAGAACGTGCTGGAATGGCACATGGACTTTCTGAGATGCTTGCTACAGCACCGCTCGATGTCCTTGACGTGCTTTTATCTTTTACCGCCATTCAGGTATGCACACCTTCTGTCTGATCAGTATCCCACCGCAAAAGGTGCCCATGACCTCGCCAGACGGGAGTTTGCCGCCTTACTTGCGGCGGAAAGTGCTGCAGCAGCTGGCGAGTCTGTTCTTCCGCTCCAATCCATGTACTGGGCCTTGAATCCTCTTATCAGGGCTGTGTACCTGGCACACGAGCAAGACGCAGAACAAGGTGGGATTATAAAAACGTAATATATAAGCCCCGATCTCCTGTGTCCCTAAACTGGGTAATCGTCGTTTTCCATCTCTTAGTTGTCTACAGAGATTTTCGTTAACATAACTGCTTTGATATTATCTACTTAGTCTGTTTCGTGCTGAATCTGTATCGAAGGTTTAGGGGTTGGGGTTCAGGGTTTAATTTTAACGCTACGCCGCCCGCCTCGAGGGGGCAGTCGATGTTGTATACATGCTAGGGGCGCCTCTCAACCCCAACCTTTACACGGTTGTTGATACCCAAGTGCGAGGAAAACGGGGTCAAGGGGGGGTGGAGGGGGGAGGGGGGGAGGGGGGAGGGGGGGAGGGGTGAAACCATAAACCTCTAAAGGGGTAGCTCTAACAGGTACCTACAGCAATGGCTGCATGCTCATACATATACATTCCGCTGCCCATTGGCTCACAGTGGTTTTACCATATTGAGACAAGACAAGCTCTCCTTGCGTAGCAAGACAAAACAACTACTGTCCGTGTGCAGGGCGCTGCCCTTTGATCCTTAGGGAATAACTGGTCATACACCTCCTCACAAGGAGTATCCCTTGGGGGTGTATCGGCACAGTTTTCTGGTAGCGGAGCCCGGAAAGGGCCGCCCGCCTCACAAAGTCCGCTACAGCGGTCGGCCTCGCCGAACGCTTAACCAAGCGGATAAGAGGCAGCACAATGTCGAGCTCGCATAGCGAAGCCGACGGCAGTTCCCAATCCTCCGGGGGATATGAGAACGAAGAGACCTCCCAAGGTCCAGCTACTTATGTCGCACAGTCATATGCAACATCTGACCGCATGCTTGCATCATTAGGCATAACGCCCAAGATCGCGCCTGCCTATGATGGCACCACCTCGTGGTTTGAGTATGAACAGTTGATTGACGACTGGTGCGACATAACAACGCTGGATGACACCAAAAGAGGTCCGTCTCTCAAGACGAGGCTCTCCGGATTGGCCGCAGTACAAAAAGAATCACTCAACCGAGAAAGGCTTGCAGCCCCAGATGGAGTAGATTACTTCAAGAAGAAGATGCGTCCATTTTTCGTGAAAGGAGAACAGTACGTTTTCCTGTGGCGTTTCCTCGGCCTATTCAAGGCATGGAAGGGCAACCAAGACTTTGTGACTTGGATTGCTAAGTTTGAGATCGTGCTACAGCGCGTGAAAAACTCATGGATGGATCTCTTACCAGAGATAGCTCTGGAAGATGCCCATCCAGATTTCATGCAGGCTGTGCAGGCAGATCAAACCTTCTTGCGCCTACAGGATGCAACCGAGAGAGACACATACGCCGCACGTTTCTTCGAAACATGGAACAAGGAACGCCTTGATAATCATCGAAGAGCGTTTCCTCTAAATGATAATCTCCTAGCTCTCCTCTTCCTAGTGCAGTCCGACCTAAATGAGATGCAACGTGAGAGGTTGGTAACAGCATTGACCAACCAAGGTTACCGAATTGAGACCTACACGTACCCTATAGTACGGCAGACCATGTTCGATCAGTTCTCAACGACCAGAACTGGTCTGCAGGATCCCAATATTCGGCACACTTCTCACAAGAAGGACCGCCATGGAAGGAGAGATCAACGCCGCAAACGCGGAGGTCGAAACTTCCTCATCCTCGATCAGGGTGAATACGACGGAGTCGATGGATTCTGGCTCCAAGACGAAGACACCCTTGAGGAAGGCTTTCTTGCCGCCGAGGATGAAGAAGCTGTCTTCTGGACAGTTGACGACCATGAGCCTTCGTTGCAAGGAGATTCAAAAAGGGAAGAAGACCAAGAATGCGTCCCGGATCACCGGGAAGAGCAAAGGGTGGCAAGCGAAAAGGACGTGGCCGTTTTAGGTCATACCGCGGAAAAGGGAGAGCCAACCAGGCAGAACATGATCCAACTGATTCCAGCTATTTCGGTAAAGGTAAAGGAAAGGAAAAAGGAAAAGGTGGAAAAGGCAAAGGAAAAGGAAAGGACAAAGGAGATAAAGGAAGCTCCTTCAAGGGTACAAAATCAAAAGGCAAAGGTAAGGATACAGCTAAGTCTGCCTCCTTACAAGGAGACCAAACTGGATCTCCACAGGCCTATGAGAGTTCCACCGCACCGAGCTGGGATTCATGGTATGAGGACAGTTATTATACTGACTCCAGTTGGAATTATGCCGCTTATGACGATCAAACGTCTTATACATACTATGCATCACAAGCCTCACGAAGAAAGACACGGAGAAAGAAGAGAAGAAATCAAGCAGGATCATCAGGTAGAGGCACAGATCCGAGCGCGCACCAAGAACCCGTGTACAACTCATCAGTGAGTTACGTGCCCCAGGTCTTTGAACCATCCGAGGGGCAAGGTGTGGAGACTGCAACAGCAGTGTTTCCGTTGCAGCACACCGTCCTATCTGCTCTCACAGAGCGGATCAATCTTGATAAGAGCCCTACCTTTGTCATACTTGACTCTGGTTGTACTAGGGCTATGGGTTCCCGCTATGCGGTGAACAGGCTTATCAAGGCCGTGAAGCAACATGCCCCAGGCATGATTGATTTCACTTTTTCACCTTCGAACACGAAGTTCTCTTTCGCAGATAGTGAAACAGCTCTTATCAAGGAGCGTGTAACTCTATGGTTTAACACAACTCCAAGAAGAGATACAACCATAGAAGTTTTGGATCAGGGAAGAGTCCCCATTTTGTTCTCCATCGAACAGATGAGGAATCTAAGAATGACCCTCGAGTGTAGTCCAACAGCTGACCTAGCAACGTGTGAAGCTTTCGGTTTGTACAAAACCCCTCTTCCGATTAGTACCAATAACCATTTGGTATTGGACCTTCTAGGCTTTACTTCCACCAGGAAGTACCTCCCTAAGTCAGGTACGTCGTTCAGTGCGACGGAGACTGCTCTAGGAGCCAATAAGCCTTATGTTAGGATACCGGAAGGTCGCTGTCCAGCCTGTGCCGGACAGAAAAAGGCTCACACGTACCTCAAGGGTTGTGACAAAGCACCTGAGGGAGCCGCTGATCCACCACCGAAGAGGATTTTAGGGAAAAAGAAGCCTCTTCCATCTGATCCGGCAGAATCATCTGCCAAGAAACTTGATCCACCAGAACCATCTGGTGATGTTCCTGAGCCTTCCGGACCATCGGAACCATCATCAGGCTCTAGGGACAAACCTGCAGAATCCTCTGCACCACATGAACCTCCAGAAGAAGAAAGACTTGAGGTCCCACCTGCGAAGATAAAGACTCCAAAGGGTCTTAAAAACCTTCTGAAGAAATCCCGCAAATATGCGGTTAAATCTCCTGTTGAAGAGAAGTCTAAGGTCCCAGGAGCTGATGACGGGACGGAGGTAAGACCACTTGAGTCAAGAGAATACCCGGCTCCTGGTACAGACTCACCTACAGGTGAAGAGATTGTCGCAGAACCATCGCCATCTCTTCCATTGCTCTTCGCAGGATTCATGAAAAGCTTAAGGACCCTGTAGAACTATACAAGCTTCACCTCAAGCACCGTCATATGAGTACGGATCAGTTCAAGCGACGCACAAAAGCCTTACAGATCCCAAAGGAGATCTATGAGCTATATGACCAACTGGTCAAAAAGTGTTCAGCCTGCCAGGAACATGTGAGAGCTCCTTCAAGAGCGAAGATTTCTGGTTTAAGATCAGAGACTTTCGGTGATCTCACCTTCGTAGATCACGGTGAGCTTCCAATTCCCGGCAAGGATAGTCGCTTAGTATTTCTTATTCTCTATGATGGAGCAACAAACTTGTTGACTGTAGTCCAGGATAAAGAAGAACATACTACAATGTCGATTATGAATGACTACTTTGAGAAATTTCAGATCAACCCAAAGGTTGTAGTTGGAGATCAAGCATTCATGACTCCAAAAATGGAGGCTTATTACAATCGGCAGAATATCAAGCCTGTAGCAACAGGACCTGGAACACCATGGCCCAACAGGGCCGAAGCTGCTGTAAGATTGCTGAAGCATCAGATTAAGCTCATACTTCAGATCCTGAAGGATGGTGACCCGCAGTATAACGGAATCACCATGAAGTATGGCAACCTCGTTCGCCAAGCATGTTTGGCAAGAAACTCTTCGATTACCTACGGAGGAGTTACTCCTTTAGAAATGGCCTTTGGAAGGCGTCCTCGAGATGTTATAACACCAGAGAACGCTGATCCCAATCAGTTGACAGGTAATCCAACTGATACGGAAGTCACTGCGAGAGCCATTAAGGAGCTTGCCAACAGGGCTTACCAAGAGGCACGCCAATCTGATGATCTGCGTAGAGATCTTGCAGCCAGACTGTCAATGACCCAAGGACCTTTCTCTTTGGGAGATAAGGTTTTCTACTGGTCAGAAGATAAGTCTAAGATTGGATCCACTGGGTCCAAACATGGATCTTGGCTAAAAGGAAAGGTGATCTCCGAACTCGGAGGATCCATGGTAGGTGTGGATCTTGGAACACGCATCGTCCGCGTTAATATCTCAAAACTGAGGAAAAATTATGACATAACATCTGATGTGGAGATTCCTCTCGCGCCTGATGAGGAAACTCTGACGTCAGAAGGTTCTGACCACGCAAGTTGCATGGTCACCTTCGATGCTTCCCTGCAGTCGACAGACCTAACGATTCCACATCAAGAGTGTCACTGGCAGGTCACCAGCACTGGGAGAGTGTCACTGGCAGGTCACCAGCACTGGGAAGATTGACTTCCTAGAACTCTACGGCGGATCTCCCCGCATGAGTCACAAGGCTGCCCTGTCAGGTCTTCGAGTAGGTCAGCCAGTCGATTTGCGTAGCGGTCTAGATCTTGAGCAACCGCAAGGTCGCTCCAATCTTCTTAGGATCATCAAGGAACAAGAACCTACTATTATTGTTATGTCACCGGACCATTCTCAGTGGTCTAGCTGGTACTCACAGTGGAAGAAAGGCTCTGCCAAGAGACTTTCTGTTTTAAAATTCTGTGAATCGGTCGCAGACCACCAAATGAAGCTCGGACGTTACTTTGTTCTTGAGAACCCATACTACAGCAGGCTCTGGTCTTCACCAGAAGCAAAACGCCTGTTTTCTAATCATAAGATCAGCTATGAGGTCTGTAACCTACAGGCCTATGGCATGAAAGATCCAACAGGATACTATGAATCGAAATCCTCGATTTTTATGCACAACTTGCCACCGCAAGTTTTAATTCCTCTCCAGAGGCATTCTGCCAAAACGAAATCTCCAACATCTCCACCAGGAGACGAAAAGGGTATTCAAGGCTACGGTCTTAAAACGAAACTCGCACAAGTGTATCCTTATGAATTCTGTGAGACCTTTGCCTCGTGTTTGGCAAGATTCCTGAAACGAGATGCGTATGCATCTCATCTGTCTTTAGTCACAGACATACTAGAATACTCTGGAGATGAATGCCTCCAGGGACTTTCGGAACTTCTTGATCAGGAGTATTCACTTTTGACAACAAATCCTCTCAAGGATTCAAAACTCCTGCAAGATCCGAAAATCAGATCACTTGTTGCTAGAGTAAATTCTTTATCGAGTAAAACTGAATTACCATTGCATCATTCCAAACCATCACCGTCCCTTGATGCCTTGGTGTCAGACATTACTCGCCTTAGATCAAGACTCTTACCAGGGTCTGGTTTCGAACAGTGTACTCTATACAGAGGTACATTTGGAACAGTCAAAGCACTCACCAGTGTAACTGATGGCGTTCTTGTCTTCTGGAACAAGAAGAAGCCCAATTCGACTATGACGTGTTGCTTGCCGCACCAGGTTTCCTGGAACAAGGTACACCCATCAACCTTCTCGGGGGTGCTCTTCCAGATGACAGGCGGCAAGACTTCACCGTCCGTGCGAACACCGCCGGATGTAATCATGTCGGACGAAGAGGTTTCGCCGTCAGACCCGTCGGAACCAATGAGCACTAATCGCTCACGGATCACATCTGACGATGTTTCTATGCCGGAACCAGATCAGCCGATGCCTCCCGGCACGCCGCCGTCGCGTCCTCCTCCTCCCATACCTCCACCGCGACTACCGGCCGTTTCCTCCGATGAGCCCGTGGCTCCTGCTCGGGCTAAGCCTCGCGTGCATCCGCCTCCTCGCGTTCCGTCTCCTCGGCGTCTGGGGGGTGATGTGTCGCCAAGGTTTTCATCGGAAAGGAAAGTTTCGCCACATAAACAGAAATCACCTTCACAGGTGCCGACACCAAAACCTAAACCGAAGGCACATCCACAGGGACCCATTCTTCCGTTACAACAAGATGAAGAAGACACTGAAGAAGAACTGGTCCCAGACGACCCCGGACAACCGTCCGCTCCTCCTCACACTTCTGGTTCACCAGAACCGGAGAGCGATGCCGAGTCAGAAAACACAAGGTATTACTCTGATGAGGAAGGTGACTTGGTCGTAGATGAGAAGGACTGGGTCCTTCTCACAGAAGAACAGAAACTGTGCAGTAACACAGGTTCTTTCTCCATGCCTCGGTACATGCATGGCGGACCCGTAGACATCAGGGAGGTAACATCAAGGTGAGGTCAGACCGAACACGGTATAAACCCACCAAAAGGTTCCGATCTGACATCCGTGAAGAGTATGATCTTCTCACGGAAGAGGACAAGGCCTTATCCTTAAGTTCCCCCAGGAACTCAGCGAACTTAACCCAGAAGGCACAACGGAAGGAGGCAACCGCAAAGGAAAAGCGTGAGATGAAGAAACAGTTTGATGAAGCGAAAGCAGCAGAATATCAGAGCTGGCTAGACAATGATGTCTTTGAGCTCGTTGATACACGGAAACTCGGAAACATCCGAAATTATGTCACTGGTCGATGGGTCCTGACTCTAAAAAGAGACAAGGACGGAAACTTCCTTAAGTGCAAGGCCCGATGGGTCCTGAGAGGTTTCCAGGATCGACAGAAGGACATTCAGCAAACTGATAGTCCTGCTGCGAGTCGCCCAGGTTTCCGCTTAGCGATTCAACTAGCAGCTAACAAGCTGTGGAATCTGACACACATCGACCTAAAGACTGCTTTCCTGCAGGGTGAAGCCTATGATGAGTCGAGAGACATAATCTGTCAGATTCCTCCTGAAGCAGGTTATCCTTCCTACATTGCAGCGAGGATGAAGAAACCCGCTTATGGACTTAACGATGCACCTCGAAGATGGTGGAACATCGTTGATAAGGCACTCCTGTCTTATGGCCTGGTGCCAACCCGTGCGGATCGCTGTACATATGTTCTGTATGGTAAGAAGTCTGCAACAGCAGATGCTGAGCTCAAGAAGTCTCAGCCAAAGACCATGGAATCAGCGATTGACTATCTCCTAGATCCCATAGCAGGCAACAATGCCAAGGGTAGACAGGTACATGGAGTAGTCTGTTTGCATGTAGATGACCTGTGCATGGCCGGTGATGACACCTTTCGTAAGGCCGTGATAGAATCGATCAAAAAGGAATTTGCAGTAGGTTCTGAAGACACGAATGATATTATGTTTGTAGGACAGAGATTAGTCTGGAAGGATGCTACAGCATCAGTGCCAGCACATATCTCAGTAAATCAGAACCTAGCTGTTGAAGCTCTAGAAGAAATTGTTTTTGACAAGAAGCTCAACAATGAGCAACAATGCACACCACAGCAGCACACTGCTTATAGAAGTGTTTTAGGACAGATCAACTGGCTACAAAGCCGGACTCAAGCTCACATCTGTTATCGCTTCAGTAGGTGTGCGAGCAAGGCTGCCAAGCCTACTATCGGTGATATTCGAGAACTGAACAAACTTGTTAGGATTTTGAAGTCTACCGAAGTAGAATTGCGTTTTTGGCCGCTGAAGGGAAATCTCAGAATCCTCGGTTACCCTGATGCTTCCTACAGGAACAATGATGACAAATCATCTCAGAGAGCACATGTTATTTTCCTTGCTGAAGATCGAAATCCAAAGCTGAAAGGAATGAAACAATCAGCAGCAGCTGCTTCTTCCAAGAAGAACGATTTCTCTGAGTCCTCTATTAAGGAAACATCATCGAGAGGTAGCCTGGTGGATTATGAGTCTCACAAGATTACAACAACCACAATGTCCACAACAGTGGCAGAGCTTAACGCACTGATGCGTTGCTTTGGTACCTGCCTGTTCCTCAAGGGACTTTGGGCAGATCTCTCATCAGAGACCGTACCTATACATATCAGAACAGATGCGAACAATCTTGTGACAACAGCAGGCACGACACACCTTCCAGAGCAAAAGGAAACTCACCATCTTATACAGATGCTTCGTAAGGAATCCAACTCTGGATCTTTAGATGACCTAGCTCATGTAAGCTCGAAGTACTGCCTAGCTGATGCATTAACAAAGCATTCGGCACAACCTGATGAGCTTATCAAGGCTCTCGAAACAGGAAACTTACCAGAAACAGACATTCATCCACCCTTCCGTGAACTTCTTCAACATAAAGCTTTCACTGTTCGGTGGATCATAGACAACCTTAGGAATGCCGCTACAGCGGTAGCCTTCCTTGGAATTGATGTCTCAACAGAGATTTACCGATTATTTTACTGCCAAGGAACATGGTGGTAGTCTTGTTTGCTGGTAGCACAACCATGTGCTGGATTTTCTATTTAGACTGTTTTTCGTCTAAAAGAAAATTTGTGTCTGCAGGCTGCGTTTTCATCAAGATCGGACATGTTCATGAGAACTATATGTTCTGTATCATCCGCAGCCGCTTTCAGCCTCGAGCCTCACAGCAATCAGCTTTTTGAGCTAACCAAGCATTCCTGATCCTGTTTGGTCATCGTGCCGTAATGAGCACACGATCAAACTTCCGTAGCCGTGATGGACACGCCCTACCCAGGGCAGTACAGGCGTACCATGAGCGACATCCACACATGGATAGCTCTTACCCCGAGTCTCGTCGGGAAGCATCACGTCGACACACCGAACACGGTGGACACCGATTTCACAAACGTGAGAAAAATAACGAGCCTCCATACATTTACATGGGTCACCAACAGGTGTTCAATCCGCGTCCAAGAGATCTTGCTGACCTGATCTTACGATGTGGCCATGCGAGTCGAGCAAGGCTCACTCCAATCTCCAGACATGGAGTCAGGCTCTACGAAGGAGTCCTTCAAGGACCATGGGACAACAGTCCCCTTTTATACTGGGATAACAACGTGGGTAATCACGCTCGTGATCCACGCCAGTTTTGTACGATGCTTGCACATCACCTTCAGACTGGCCTCCCACAGGAGGTAAAACAATGTGTGAGTCTTGATGCATCTGGAGAATATGACTATTCCTCCTCAGTGCCAAGACTGACAGAGATAACAGGTCTCTCACCAGAGATGTGTTTCCATATTCTTTCCAAGACCAACAAAGTCGGAAGGTGGTTGGCACACTCAACAAGACACCTTCAGAATCAGCGCCAAGATCTCTTTGCTGGCCAACACAATTACCTTCTGGACATGTCCAAGTTGGCCGATGCAGAGCTCGCACAATATTCACCACAAGAGATCGCGCTTGGTGTCCTCCTTAACACTAAGTCCAGGTTCGTGGTCACTATGGTTTATGACCAAGATGGCAAGGCTGAAACAACAGTTGCCGCCGTTACCATCCCACAGGATGCAAATGTGATGACCATGACCAAACTTTTCCTCTCGGCAGTGGGAGGACACGGTTCACGACGAACTCTACCAAGAGCTGAAGAACCAGATCCTGAAGAAGAGAGGCCAAGGTCACACATGACCATCTCAGACTTCATGGCAACGGGGAGCAATCCTGTGCAGTCCCATGCACAGCGTCTCTCCACTAACGCGCCAAGGCCCGTAGGCATGGAAGATTTTGTTCGACAGAACAACCCTTGTTACATCATGCATGCCACGGACTTACAGGCATTATCCTCAATCCTGAGGCATGGTCTGGTACCATCAAACCTCCTATCGCAGGTGGTTACCTCACCAGGTCTTCAAGCTCTCGTGAATGAAAACAGTCGTTCCAACAGGGACACTGTTCAGTTTTCAGCGCTAAACCTGGCTAATCCTAATCCGACTTTACTGCGTGCCAACAAGGCACTGCTTCTAGTGTTCGACGCAAATAACGTAGTGAACGAAGTCACAAACATGTGGCAGTCGCAAGCAGGTATGTTTGCTACACCAGAGGTAGTGCACGCCCGTACTCTTAGCGCCGTATTTGCACCCTCTGAAACACTCTGGGTATCATCGCAATACGATGAGCTCAAGAGCATCGGACCATGGTGGGCAGACCACTGCTCCGAACAGATGCCGTCAGCGACTTACGAGTCGAAGAAATGGTGCTCAAATTACGGCCAAGAGATCGAATCGACACTTCGCAAGATGTCAAGGCGAAATCTGCCTCCAGAGCCTCCCAAGGCTAGATCTTCTCACAAGAAGTCTTTCTCTCTGCCAAATACAGAGGCTGATACAGCTCCAAACCTGGAGCAAACCGCTTCTGCAGGTGAAGTACCTCCGAAAACGGAGACAACTGCAAAGGAGATCCATCCGAGATCCAAGCTTGCCCGGCAGGCCGAGGCCGACAAGGATCCGGACAGTCTTATGGGACAGCTCTGGAACTCCGACGGCACCAGAAGCGCCACTGAAGTTCTTAAGATAACGACAGGTCACAAACCTCCAGAACCTGTTCAGGATACTTCTGCCAACGTAGTTCCTCCCAAGGAAGAATCTTCTGGAACAGAGACGGAACCTGAGGAACCAGATCCTAACCAGGATTGTGACGAAGAATCAGACGTTGAGTCGGCATCAAGCGAAAAGAGCGAAAAGAGCTCAAAATCTTCGTCATCCTCAGAACTCCGAGTTGATGTTAATCCGTCTCACAAGACGAACTCTGCACCTGCAGCGTCAGAGGAGAAGAAAGAATCTCCCACGAAAGAGATCACAGAGAAACTTGAGAAGGTCAAACTTGACCAACCAAAGCCTGAAACAGAATATGTTCAGAGTTCAGACGAAGAGCCAAGAAACCAAAATCTCCTAAAAAGGAGAAGGAAAAATTCCTAGTTCTCTTCGATCCTGAAACAGAAACCTATTATCGAGTCAACAGAAGCAAGCTCAACCTCGAATACGAGGAACCTGCTGATGAGGAAGACCTCGTAAGAGAACATGAGCGCATCAGCGCTCGAATTCGAGAAAATCGCAAGCACCGAATCTCGAAGTCATCGTCTAACCCGGCTATGCAACAGGAAATGCAAGAGAGAATCTGGGTTAGTCGATGGAATCGAAAAATCCGAAGTCCACTCATGATCAAAGATTCTGAGGCTCCTGACGAAGAGGAGTGGGACAGACCCAGAGAGTCGGCATCTTCCTCCTCTGCACCTCCTAACAAGGAGAGATTTGTAGGAGTACGCAGGACAGCCATGAGCCTTAACCAAAGGATACGAATGTTGCCTCGACCAGACAATCCTCTCTGCGATCTTTGCAAACAGCCTACAGGCTATTTTTGCTATTCCTGTGGAACGATTGTATGTGCAGATTGTCGACTTACCCCACAGGGTAAACAACGGATGTGCGAGTGCGTCTTGCCAATCGATTGCCTTGAGACCTCCAAAGTGAGAGCAGGAATGACCTCAGAAGAGCGTCAGTTTTTATACGAGGCCATCCTCACACATGAGGACGTAGATTTGGCAGTCCAGAAAATCAACATGTATTGCGAACACGCAAGAAGTCTGTTCGAAAAGGACCATCCAGGCGTTGATCCATGCAGCCTTGATGATATTAGGAACAATCCTCCGAATACGTATGACAGCTCCACAGAGGCTCCAACCCTGGAGGAATATAAGAGCATTAACAAGAGTCACATCAATATCAAGGACTCTAGAACAAGCCACCCGGCTTCTTTTCTCTCTCTTACTGGCTACGAAGACAAACTGGTGCTCGACGCACATTACGAGATAGTTCGCAATAGGATGGCCGGTGTTAATGAGAAGAGAGAATACATTGAAGGCTCAAACCCAGACAGCGTATCGCTAAACCTAGTGGTATTCAACTGGGGAAATATGGATCGAGCGCCGGTGCCCGCAGGGAATCCCAAAAAGAAGCTCAAACCTGAGAAGGGATTCGATTATCACCCTCTTATTGACATGTGCTTCAACAATTCAGCTCATATTACCCTCGTACTCGAGGCAGGAGCACTTGCGTCAGAGTATTCGATCGCAACCATGCGAAAACACGAATACAGGGGGATGCTAATCCACTCTCCTCCCAAGGAGCCTGAGGCACCCTCAATGTATATTGGAGTCAAGGGTGACCCAACAACAGACATCGCTCTCGTCCACCACTTTTACCGTCATCGAACAATGAAGCCTAAGAATGGTGGTCCCAAGAAGCGACTGTGGGCATGCCACGGTGCGGTATGCCGCCTCACCTTTGGGTACCACAGTACCATCCAGAGGCAAAAGAATGGGTCCACCCATATTCTGGCCAAAGGATGACGAGAGACGAGTTCATGCAGATTATCGGATATGACCCACTCAAGGGCAAAAATCCTGACAAGGATGGACCCACTGATGGCTCTTACCTCTCACCAGAGGCGTGCCTGACACTGTCGAACCTCGACCCCTCGCCGATTCTCTGTGAATGGAACGGCCATGTCGAGGGTGATGAGCCACCAGAGGAAGACTTTGAGTCATACGCAGAGATCTTCTCACAAGAAGCATCGAACGATCTTGACGAGATGTGGTGTACAAAAGGGCCTTACAAGGTCATCACCATCGCGATCGTCCATTTCAACTCATTCATGACTCATAAGGAAGAACAGAGACGCGAACTGGTGAACGCGTTCCTCAACGAGGTTCTCCCTTTTAAACCGGATGTAATAGCGGGAGATCTCAATAATATTGCGTCGAGGCTCACCTTAAAAGGTGGAGACGTTCACCCGCGAAACAGTTTGTTTTCTCTATACCTGGAGAAGAAACTTGCAGCATTCAACAAAATAGCAGGAAGGCACTCACAAGTGCGACATCTTTGCTTGAACAACTCCGACCAGCACAGACTGGCACGTGCAGATCGTCTACCGGCGGACCCGGCGAAGAAAGTTGCTGACCTTGACTGTATCAACAGCTATATCCTTGACTGGAGTAAAACGCCGCACACGGCGTCACCTAGTCCAAGAGATGTCACACCTGCCGCCGAAAGAACATACTGGGAGCGAATCTCAGATATGTGGCAGGACATGAACAACAACAGGGATATTGATATCCGTCTGTTTGTCTCAGTCAAGCAGTACTATTCAACTTTTTCTAACCTTGACCTATGGTTGAGTCCCCCTGACAAAGATTGGCACAGCCCTTTGGGCTTCACGATACAACCAATCCTTACAAAAGGGAAACACAACCGGTCAGATGCCCAGGTCCAGAAGATCGCTGACAAGCGAAAGGCTTACAAGCAGCGTAATGCTGAATACTGGGGTTACAACGATTCATTCGTTTACTCATCCGGCAACAGCTGGTACGACAAATCGCAACCATCAGGTAGCCATCACAGATATGGAAGATTCTGGGAGTGGCCACAGCCTGAACGTCCCAGCGAGCCTGAAGGTCCTCCTCCAAGAAGGAACCAGGAATCATCGTCCTCTTCACAACAAGATCTACCAAGATCAAGGTCCAGGCCTCAAAGAACCAATATTGTTGACAAGCTCAACATGTCTTTGGAAGAGCTGGATGGACTAGAAGAAGAACCGTCACCAACAAAAAGTGACATCGAAGAACACGAAAGAGAAACATCAAACTTGATGTCTGCTCAGAGAGATGAAGAGGAACAAGAGGACGAATCCTCCAGCCGGAGAAGAAGAAGGAAGGCATCGCGTCCACCGTCTGCTCCGAGCGGCAAGGCACTCAGAACAGCTGCTACAGCAGCGGGATTGTCGGGCTGGTTCGGACACCGCAACCGAGGTGGAGCAAACGCAGAGTCTATCAAGACTGATGAAACTTCACTTCCAGACTCACTAACCAGTGAGCAAGACTTCTCCGTCTTCAGCATTGCGTGGAATGTGTTCTTGCTGCTAATGGGCTTACACTGGATGTGGAAGCAGATTACCAGGCCTCCTATCAGATGTATGGAGCGCCAACAACCAAAATCAAAAGCAGCAGCGAACCAAAGAGTTCCATTCCTCGAACCCGAGGATGAACCGCAGACGCGTGAACCTTTAGGACCCAACAGGGTCAATTCCGGAGAAACAACTGATCTGCGACCTATCTGGCATACTTCCCGAAGCGAAGTCTACCATCTCTCAGACAGCTGTTACCAGCTCAAGCAAGCAAGAGATGTTTGCAAGAAGGTGCTGTGCAAAAACTGCCTCCATGCAGTACAAGTTGCGGAGATTCGCAGGAACGATCCTTTCCAAAGAGGTGATACACGACCACGTGGCACCGAAAGAGACATTGAGCGCTTCCAGACCTACGATGATGCAAGTAACACTCCTCACATGACACAATTATTCAAGGATGCCTTGCATGCACAAATGGCCGAAGAAGCCATGCAGATTACCTATACATCGATCCCCAAAGGATCCTCGGCAAAGGCCAGAGGTACATCTGCACTCTCAAGTGCCGCATCGTCATCAGCGCCCAAGGCAATGCCACCAGGGCCTAACAAGGCAAACATGTCACCTCCACCTAAGAGTCCTCCGCCAAAGGCGAAAGGAACAGTACCTTCTGATCCTCCGAGACCAAAAGGTCCTACCAGAAGAGGAGGTCAAAATCGGCGCATTCAACGAAAGGCAGCTAGAGAAGCCCACAACAGTGGACTCTGCACCTATGCAGACGCTGCACTTGACGAAGCCAATCAAGGCCAGGCAATTAACGTTACGTGCCGAAACATAGTAGCAAGACACGTCAGCTCTATCGATGCAACGGTAGAAGCAGCCGGCCAGTTTACACAACGCGTGCTACAGCACGTAGAAACATATGATGAAGAGGAACCGTGGAGCACGGAGTTCCTACCAGTCGTGGAAGTCCTATTCAGGAACTTAAGCGGCGACGAAACAACTGTCATACATGACAATCAAACGGTAACTATGCCTCTTGCGAAATACACAGACCTCCTCAGAATCGCACAAGCATTGCGAGGCTCTATCCAGAGAGACAAGGAGGAAAGAAAGGAACATCTTGACACCATCCAAGATACTCTATCCAGAGTGGAAATCCTTCTAACAGCACTGAAGGACTCAAGGACAGTCTTTAACCAATTGGTCCATTCCTCACTAGAGATAGAGCGAAGAAATAACAATCTCAAAAATGTCCTCGAGACACTCTTTGACGACCAAAGCTCTGAGGAAGACCAGTCAGAATCTGACAATGAAGAAGTCCTAACTCCTTCTGCACCACAGTACTGGAATAGCCTTTATGCCCACGCCTTATCTCCTTCAGGAGATGAAAGTGAAAGATCATGGGCGTCCTCAGACGGACAGCTTGAAAGAAGAAGGGCTGAACGGGCAAAGGCTAAGCAGCCGCAACCGGCAAAAGCCAAGGCAACTCCAGCCAGCTCACAAGCTGCTCCAAAGGCCGAGCCAAAGGCGACAACATCCAACCATGGATATGATACTGCAGACGCCGCCTTCACCAGGGCTGAGAACAGATTACTCGGAATCTTTTCAAGTTCCGAAGAAGACCACTCAGACCCGGATGAGCCACATCCGAACGTCTACGCTCGAGCCTATGATCCAAACCTGGATCCAAATCTGAGATAAGAGAATCTCAGAGTTTCACAACAGTGACTCACAAAGCTCTAGCAAGAGCAAAGTGAAGGGCTGCATAATTCGATGTAGAAAACATCACCAGACATGATCTTGTACAGATGATCTCTCTGACCAACATGCATGAGTGTGTGTGCAAAATGAGTGGAGTGTCCTCAGCAGTGTACTTCAGTGCTATACCTAGCATAAATAATATGCTGTTTTTATAATGAGTCCAAACTCCGCAACTGTGACAGTGGGCATAATAGTATATGTGTGAATGTGCGGCCATGCTTTCGGTAAAAGAAAATTAGTGTCTGTTTGAAACCATAAACCTCTAAAGGGGTAGCTCTAACAGGTACCTACAGCAATGGCTGCATGCTCATACATATACATTCCGCTGCCCATTGGCTCACAGTGGTTTTACCATATTGAGACAAGACAAGCTCTCCTTGCGTAGCAAGACAAAACAACTACTGTCCGTGTGCAGGGCGCTGCCCTTTGATCCTTAGGGAATAACTGGTCATACACCTCCTCACAAGGAGTATCCCTTGGGGGTGTATCGGCACAAGGGGAGGGGGCGAGGGGGGAGGGGGGGAGAGGAGGGAGAGCGCAAAAAACGGTGTCCCCAAACATTTGGATTGCAGGGAGGAGGAGGGTACCTGAGGTAACCGTCAAGACGCCTGGGCCTCTGGCCTCGGCGGATGTGGGCATCATCTCCTGAATGACAAGACTAAGAATACAAGAGCCAATGTTCTTATATCCTCAGGCACTGTGGCTTTGGCGACCGGTGCTGCTTACCACCTGCACAGACAGTGTGCCGAAACATTCGGAGATTCCAGACTCGTCGAGAATTGCCACCAGCACGGGCGAGATTTGTTGAGGAACGCAAAACACGAGAAGTTCGGCCTCATTAGCATTTTCGCGAACACTTTGAGGTGCGGTGCTCTCGAAGAGCGAGGAGTTCCTACAATCAAAGCTTCAAACGCAGAGAAAGTCACGCAACACACGTGGCTGCTCCGGAAACCAGTCGTGAAGAGTATGACGTGCCGTGGATTCAAACTCCCTCTGCACATCCAGAACATGATGCTTCGCAAGAAGGCTGACCACACGTGGCCATCACCAACCCCGATGGGCCTGTTCGAGTCCGTTGCGGCAACTGCCGCTTCCAGAATTGTTGGCCTTTCTTTCTGCAAATGATGTGTAACTCTGATTTGATGGCTACAATAATTAACCGGGAACCATGTTTGTATCTAGGCTGAAATGAACAGGCATAGCGGCATCACAAATCCTCTTGATGATGTAGTAAAACCCGCATACACCCTAAACTCCAAAGTCAAAACCTTAGATGCCAAAACCCAACATACAATCTGATGTCGTTCAGCAATGCAACTGGCTTCTTAGGAGTGGGTGTTCCATTTTTTCAGCGACGAACCTCCGGGGTGCTCTGTGAACGATGCTTGGATTGCTTCGCTTGTCAAATCGGGTGACTTCTTGGCACAGCAAAGCACAGGACGGCTGGTCATGGTGGTGGCCGCTGCTCGTTTTGCCTGCCTCGTTTGGGAAGTCACTGTGCAGCACGATCAGAACGGCGAGTCGTGTTTCCTGTGCAAGCCAGATGGGAACGCTGTTCATTGGCAGTTTCTTGTTGACGTGCAGGATTGGCTGTTGGTACCTGCCACGCCGATTCTGCTGAGCGACAAGGGGCCAATCGCATGGAAACGATCGGCCGATGCCATGTCTTTGCCTCAAGCTCTATGTTTGCAAGGCTGTGCCATCAACAAGGAGCAGTTGCTGCAGCTGATCAAGCAACTGAATGGGACTCCCCCCAAAGGGGCCAGTAAGCGAAGACTGCAGGAGTTTCTCATCGAGCACGTCCTTTCGCCGGCCGAGCAAGCGGTGGCTTTGCAGCAATTTCAGACTGCAACTTCGGCAGAGTGGGAGGATGAGGTCGACAGCCAATTTTCCGAGATCATCAGCGAGCTCGATAAAGATGAAGCCAACTCCGGAGACATCAAGGAGTATGTCAACATCAAGAAGAAGGGCCAGCTGCAGCTGAAAAGGAAATTCAAAGCTGCAGACCAGGAGCTAAAGGAGCTCAAAAAACAAGCTCGCTCTCGAGGGCGAGGAAAAGGCCGTGGAAAGGGCAGTGGCAAGGGAGCGAAGGCAAAAGCAAAGGCAAAAGCAAAGGACAAGGGTCTTAGCTTCTTCGAAAGGTCTTTGCGACGACAACGCAACAAGGCTGCTGGTGCTGGAGCAGCTCCGGCAGAGAATGCAGGGCCGGCAGAGATCCATGCTGAGCCTTCTCGAGAGGAGGTTGTTGGGCCTCCATTGTTGGATCAGGCCAAGCCCTCGTCGAGCTCCCGTCCTGAAGGGACTGGCGAGCCCGCCGCATCGTCGAGCTCTCGTGCTGCTGGGCCTGGCGAACTCGAGCCACCCGCACAGGTTCTTCCTGGCCTTGCACAGCCGGCGGAAAGAGCTAGCTTTATCAAAGTCAACAAAAGCCCCGACGAGCTCTTGGGCAGGTTGGCGCCACCACGGTGCACATTCGGACTGAATCATCAGGATCGACGTTGGACATCGCAGTTCAAGTTCGACACCTCCCACGCCCCTTATCCTTACAGCCAGAGGACCAAGAGTCGTTCCTTTGCAAAGGAGTGCAGTTGGCAGGAGGCTTTGAGGGAGGTGCACGCATGGAATTGGAGGAAGTGGTCTCACTTGAAAAATGAGGCACCGTTGGAAGCAGGTGATTCCGAACAGATTCCCGGCCAAATGCCTGCCGATGTCATGCAAGACTTGCAGGTGGTGGTGGACAAATTGCCAGAGATGAAGAAGTACGGCAGAAAGTAGAAAAACAGTCCGTGTCAGTGTCATGCAAAGTAAAGTGAGTTGCTCACTTCCTCTCTGCACCTTCCGCTTCATTGCTAAGATGTCTGCTGCTTCGTTTCAATTTCCCTGGAGTTCTGAATGCTCCTGACCTGCTGGCAGGTTCTCCGGCCGGCTGACAGCTCACTCGCGAGCTCGACAGAAATCAAAACTGGAGGGGAGACGGCTGAGGGTTCAGGCTTTACGGTTTAGGCTGAGGGATTTTCAAAGGCAGAACCCTGCAGCCCCATATTTTATGCTCACCTGAAGCAATAAACTACAACCCCAGCTTCTTGGATATTGTTGATGGACAAAATCCTGCATGACCCTAAGGACTCTAAACTATGGGAACTCTGGTATATTCCGTATAATGGGTAATGCAGGATTTTGTCTATCAACAGTATCACAGCTTCGCTTGACACGGGCTTCTCGGCGCAGTGAAGTCTAGGATATGTTTAGCTTTGACTAGCTTCTCTTAGCTTTTGCTAGCTTTTCATAGTTCCCTTTAGCTTCTCCTAGTTTTCCATAGCTTCCTTAAGTTTCCTTGAAAATCCCTGGAAATACTGTGGTTGTCCCGCGATGCTGAAGGGGCACCACTTAAGCGTGTACCCCATCCCCCTCAATGAGGTTTCTCGGTGGGTGGTTGATGGATGGGTGGGGCGGTTAGGTGGCTGGGTGAGGGTGGGTGGGTGTGAATCAGGGGTGCGGGAATTGGTTGGGGGACCGGTTGGTGGTGGGTGGTTTGGGGGGGTGGCGGGGTTGTCATGCAGGAATGGTCCCTGATGCATGCGACTTTTATCGATGCTGCTCTTTGCTTCATGACCCATCCAGTCAGAAGTCCTAAGTCTTTCTAGGAACTTCACACGGCCACCGGGCCCATGCCCCTGTGCCACCGCATCAACCATGGAGTTCGTCGTGTTCTTGAAACTGTAAGTGGATTCAGAATCACTAGATGTCAGATTGTTTTGGTTAAGACTCGAATCCATGGGGATGTCACGATCAGAGCCATCGCTACGTTATGAAATCCGTTATTCCGTCTCACTGCTTACTGCGACAATCCGTCCTCTCGGATCTGGGCGAGCGGGATCGCTTTCCTTCCCCATCGAAGTCAGAGTCGGACTCGTCACCGCCTGGAACGTGCGAAGTTGGGGTCGCACAAGGTTGCGGTGATGAAACCAAGGCTCGGGCTGCGTGCGGGAGAGGTCGCGGTGAAAACGAGCGTCGGGGACGTGGGATGCAAACTCTCCTGTCAGAGATGCGCATTTCACTGACTGAACAACTGACAAATGAACTGTCGGGCCAAGCTTACTGTCCTTGAGCTTCTCTTGTCTGCTGCGCCGAGCTCGCAGGTTCCTGTTCCTGCAAGCGGAGTCGTAGCCGGAGCCGCAGGACCTCATCCTCTTTCCTTGCCAGTGTTTGTCTCCAAAGCTCCGTTGCAGTGAGGACTTTCTGTTTGTAGTTCATCTGTGCATCCTCGAGCTTCTTCATCCTGTTCTTGAACTTGTTTGTCATGTCCGTGTGGGCTTTGGAAACCTTCTCGTCGAACTTTTTCTTGTTCTCTCCTTTCTCTTTCGCCATCTGTGCCTGGTGCTCGGCGTTCACCTCTTTGATTTTGTTCTCACACATGGCAGTCAGTACCTTCATCTCCTTCTGGCTATCCTCGAACTTGTACTTGTACGTGTCTTCCGTGATTTGAAGCCTCCTAGCGTTCTCCACATCGTCCAGAATGTCCTCGCGTTTCTTCTTTTCAGCTGCCAGTTCAGCCTCGTGCTTCTTCTTGTCGTCCGCAATCTTCGCCTCGTATATTTTCTTCGTCAAAATCGCTTCCTTCTCAACCTCCCTCAAGCGATCGATTTCAACACGGTCCTTGTTCTGCGTCATGAGGGCGAGCTTGTTGAAAATCGCATCCTGCTTGTGCGTCTCCTCCAACTCATTCTTCCATTGGTTGTACATCTGTTGCAACCTTCTGTTGCAGAGGCGCCTGATACCGCTGAAGTCATTGGCTGAGTGCTGCATGTTCTTCTCAGCTTTCTTCCACTCAACTTTCCATTCATCCGGCAGGGGTCGGAGTTCCTTTGTGAGGCCCTGCTTCGTTGGGTCCGTCTCTGTGTCGTCGTGGCTTCCTGCAGGGTTTTGACTTCGACGCCAAGCCGCCCATTCCTCGTCGGTGTACACTTGCTCAGTCATGGCGCTAGTGGCGCCAAGAAAAAAACGGTGCGATCGCGTTGAATGTTGAGCTGAAAAGTTGCTGCAGTCCAACATGTTGAGCTTGGAAGCAACCCACGGTGCAGCAGTCAAGTCTTGGTGTGGCTTAGGCCGGGGCTCTTCGAGGATCTCGATGCGCAGACTGTCTCAGCCTGGTTGGCCGGCGACAGACTGAAAGTGAGCAGAGAGATACTGAATCCATGCATGACTTTCCTGCCTCTTCCTTCCCTCACATCACTCCTTGCTGCCTGCTCATTCCTCGCATCTACAGTCACACCCTCATCTTGATCATTCCTTCTTCCTTCCCTGCTTCCTTCCCTGCTTCCTTCCTTCCTTCCTTGCTTCCTTCCTTGCTTCGTTAATTATTTTCGCTGTCTCTCTCTCTCTCTCTCTCTTTCTTTCTCTCTGCATCTGTCTTTGAGGGTCCGGCTCACCCCTGCTCGGGGTTCATCCTCACCCCTGTTCGGGGTTCATCCACACCCCTGCGTGGGGTTCTCACGACCCCTGTTCGGGGTCCAGGCTCACCCCTTTTCGGGATTCATCGGTACGCCCCTGTGCGGGGCTGTAACGACCCCTGTTCAGGGTCCAGGCTCACCCCTGTTCGGGGTTCATCCACACCCCTGCACGGGGTTCTCACGACCCCTGTTCGGGGTCCAAGCTCAACCCTGTTCGGGGTTCATCCACACCCCTGCACGGGGTTCTCACGACCCCTGTTCGGGGTCCAAGCTCACCCCTGTTCGGGGTTCATCCACACCCCTGCACGGGGTTCTCACGACCCCTGTTCGGGGTCCAAGCTCACCCCTGTTCGGGGTTCATCCACACCCCTGCACGGGGTTCTCACGACCCCTGTTCGGGGTGTTCGGGGTTCATCCACGGGGCTCGACCCCTGTTCCCCTTTTCGGGGTTCATCCCGCAGCCCCTTCAAGGGCTTGGTGCGGGTACGCCCCTGTACGGGGCTCCGAAGACCCCTGATGTGGCGACCTGACATCCTGACAGAGCCTGCGCGAATGCCTAATTACAACTACTTTTGCCTACTACCTTTAAACTTCTTTCCTGATCAATGCCTCCTTACCTACATGCCCGCCTACCTAGCTATCTATCTACCTAGCGACCTGGAAGCCTGCCGGTGCACCTAGACCTACAAGTACCTCCCTCCTGCCTATCTACTTATCTATACCTACCTGCAGGAGTGGGTGGGCGGGTTTGGGGGTTGGGTGGGATTACAGTTTAGGGTCCAGGGTTTAGGGCATGAGCTGGACGTTACGAAAGCTTAGATTCCCTTCATGTTTAATCATGAACACACACACACTAATTTTCAAGTCGTTGTGAATCGTACAAAAAGCTGACTTTAGGGTTTCAGAACACAAAATCTCAAGCTTCTTGTTTTCGTTGAGCCACAAGAACACCAAGTTGCATTTGTTTGGTTTGCTCGGCACAAACGAATCTTCAAAATATTTTGATCTTCAAAAATATCTTGCAACAAAGAAATTCCATGTGAACTACAAAACTTGGGACAGGCAATTCTGTCAGTATGGCTTTGATTTTTCGATGTACATGTTTTCACATTTCGAACAAACCAAATTTTTCAGGCATTGATTTTTCTATTGAGCCACAAGCACACATCTTTTTATACATGTCCAGCATCTCGCTCTTTCCATAGAGCCACAAGAACACACATGACGTAGGCCCAATGTTGCTGCAGTAGTTGCATTTGTTTTCCGTCCTGCCCCCACCCCCTTCAGCACGATATCAGACATGTTGCTTTACGTGTCCTATATACACATGTTCTGTTCTTCATGTCAGCAACATGTGTCCTATATACACGCATCATATCAGCAACACGTGTCCTATATACACGTGTTCTTACATGTCCATCATATCAGCAACATAAATCCTAGGACCCGGTTCCATAACGGAAAGGACCCGGTTAGCCCCGGACAGGCATTCGTGCCAGTGCACCAGGCCTTCTACGGCCAACAGCAGCCTTTGCAGGCCTTGTGGCAGGAGTGCCACGCCTCGAAGACCTTCCTGGAGTGCTCCCACGCCACGAGCCTGGAGAGCAGGTTCCCAGCACGGGCCCAGCGTCCTTTTATGATTCAACGTCCTTATAACGCCAACGGCCTTATAAAATGACTACTGTCGGGATAGAGAGGATCGATTGTTGTATTATGTGCGTCCAGTACGTGCGATCCATGATATCTTTTCAGAAAGTGTGTATATTTCGTGTGCAAACACAGTGTTGAAAGCACCAACTGTGGGGAGATACGATCTATTTTTGCCCCTCAGCTCCTGTATGCCGCACCTCGAGTGTGTCAAAACAGTTCTGTCCTTTTGTGGCTTCGAAAAGACTTGCACCTATATGGGTGCCTTTAACGGAAAGTCAGTGAAGCCCTTGCAACTGTGGCATTTGCCTGGGTTTGATTTTGAGAACCTGGCCAGGCCCAGACCAGATCATAATGCTTTCATTGGTCTGGTAAGCTGAGGCGAAGACGGCCGTTTCACCGGTATGTCAGCAGATGTACAGGCTAGTGGGAAATACACTTCGTTATTCGGATAAGCAATTGTGCCGATTGTCCGGAACCTATTGTGACGACCCGCTTCGTCAGCCAAAATACGTTTCATAGCTTACTGAGCTGCATGATTTTCAAGCCAATCTGCTGTGACTGGTTTTTGGGGTGTGAATGCTGTGACACAACAGCAACAGCAGGCCATGCAGCAACGCAGGTAAAACAATGGGATGACTGATGAGAAGGTTGCATAACAATTGAGACACAATTCTGATTTGCTTGCAGCCTTATGTCGATGTGGTTGTCTCAGTGAACGCACTTTGAGGAACAGAATTGATGTGGCTCTCTCCGTGAACGCACTTGAGGAACATTCCTTAATGTCAATTGTACTTCTGGCTGGAGAGATAGTCAAGATTTCCTCAACCTTGCAGCAACCTGTTTAAGTTGACAAGTGGTCCTGAGCAGTGTGCGGAAACAATAATGATGCCATCCATTGTGACCTTGCCCGATGTGCCCATGTCGGTGCAAGGGGTCAGTGGCATGGCACAACACGTGAAACAATAACAGCACCGGCTTGGACATTCCTTATTATCAATCGTGCCAATATCGGTGCAAGGGGTCACCGGTTGCTTCGTTGAACATAGGCTTGGACATTCCTTGTTATTAATCGTGCCAAAGTCGGTGCAAGGGGTCGCCGGTTACTTCGTTGAATATAGGCTTGGGCATTCCTTGTTATCAATCGTGCCAATGTCGGTGCAAGGGGTCACCGGTTGCTTTATTCGCATATCGACTTGGATAGAAGAAATACTATATCTTTTCATATATTTTTTCAACTTTCTTCAGGTTGACTTCTGATTTTGATAATTTTGGTTTTTTCAAGCCCCATCAGGATCCAACCCTACAAACGAGCGTGCCGAGATTATATAGACGAAGAGATGTTCGCCGTCCCCACGGGGGGAGCAATCATCAATGATTCTTGCTCACACAAAATTCAAGGGTATGAGTGAATCGATGACGGCCTGAGAGGGGAAATTCCCGCCGCTTCCAATAACGCGTGTTGTCTCAGAATAGAAATAAGGATGGAGATCTTGATTCTATATGTGGAGAAGGCGTCAATATTCAGAGCTGTTGCAATCATGACGACATAACTGAAATTTATCCTTTCAAATATATTTTCCTTGATTCGAAATTATCTATCAGTCCTTCGAAATATAAGTACTGCTAATACCTCAGCTGCTCGCACTCAAGCAACCGGTGGCGAGGGCGTGCTTCTCATTTTCATATAATATATTTAATTGAATCAGATAATTTAATAATCTCTTCATATATAATAATTACCAATAAATCTGAATATTTCTATCTCTAGGATCATCTAATCTCAATCGTCCTTTTTTAGGAGCTCATCATATCGGAAATATCTAAATATTGAGGTGCACGAGCATGCATCATCAAGGACGCCTCTTCCAATCCGCCATCGAGATCGAAATGCTCATTCGTCTCCCTCAAATGACGAAATCGGGTATTCAGATAGTGATGGTGCTACAGATGCTATATCTGCACCGAAAGATCTTCTTCCGCCAATTCCCATCAACGCACCGGGAAGAGCCTCCAATCGCCGGATCAAGCTGGGGAGGCGGCGACAACCCAATCACAAGTCAACCATCGAAATCTATATCTTCCCCTGGCATACGAGAAATTGATATCTTCAATATGGCGATAGCAAGAGGTATTCCGCCCTCAAAGGCTGCTTTTTTTATATAGAGCTGGTAGCGAGTGTTGACCCTTCGTAACGAGGCTGAAGGCAGATTTCAGAATGATCGGGATAAAGATTTTATATTTAAAGGGACCCGCATCCAATAACGATCTGAAGATTTCGTCAAATGACGAAGAAATCCTCAATAAAAATCGTATTAGCTTGGCATCAAGTCGATCGTGTCATTCCCCTTGCTGGTAGTTAGAGGAGCAGATCCCTCTAATCTAGCAGATTCAGAGATAAACGTAATTCTCGCTCCCCCAATTAGGAGAAGAAAGAGCGAAATATGAATTGCCTCTCAATTAGGAAGGAGAGAATCAAAGATGGAAATAGAGAAGAATCCGACCGGAACTATGGACGTCCTATTAATCGGATTCGCTGTCAACGGGTCATCTCGCCCCCGAGCACATATAATAGATGGTCCTCCAGTATCGAAAGCCGCCACTGTAGCGATATTGGGAAATATAATTCTTCTTGGAAATTTTCCTTGGTCTAGGAGTGACTTTCTGGACGATAATATAATATTTTCGATTCCGTTATTCATAATAAATAGATTTTTCAAATTTGAGCCATAAGAATGATGCTCCGCTCCCCGGAATCTAAGGCAGACGGAACTATGGCTAAGATTTCGATAGCTGCTTCAAACGAGATATGATCGAGACAAGAATTTAAGAAAACCGAATTTATCTAGTATTGACTCAATAGGAAAATGAAAGAGCCTATAAATTCAACCATAATAGAATGAAGTAATTATAATAAAATATAACTCTAATAATATTCCTTATTTCCATAATCTATATCGAGGCCAGACGCATATAGGTACAAGGCTACGATACAATTTATATCGAAAATAAATAGACGATCATTAATTATCGATTAAGACGAAGATATATATATATGTATATATATAATCGATCATTCATATAGCGAGGTCTTTTTTTTTTCGTCAAGGTAATCTATTCTCGTATTTCTTCGGAATGAATCGCGATTCCGATATTAAGACCAGCGGATAACAATTTATTCGAAAACTTATTCATTATTAGAATTCAGAATTATCGTAGAACTAATAATATAGTAGCGGTCGTTCTATAAAGACTACTATCAGTAAGACTATTATTATTATGATATTCCATAGATATGCAAATAATTTTACAAACCGAAACCTACATAATCGTGCACGAGACAACCCTTTTCTATGAAAATATTCCAATCTTTTCAAATTCAATCTCCTCCCGAGAATTATCAAGTTCAAAAGCCATTCCTTTAGGAGAAGATTAATAATAACCATTATCATAGATTATAAGGTGTTCTAATGATTGTTGTATATGTAAGAGGAATTATGTTTGAAGTGATCTTGTGCAAATACAGTCGACGAGGAGATATATTCCATTCCTATACTTATTTTTATTCTTAAAGTTAATTTGTATGTAGAAGACATAGTATTCTTATTGCGACTGTCATTTTTCTTCCTATGGCCAAACGAGCTTTAGATCAACTACACTGTGTATAAACCCTCTTTCTTTCGTTGATTGGCCTTGGTGTAGAGTCAGCGCAGCCAACAGGATGTATCAACTGCATCAACCGGAAAGCCGCTTGTAGCTGTTCCCTGGCTACGCTCGGGGCACTGGTTGTCATCGTCCTGCTGCGACGCTTGCAGCAAGGTATGTCGGCTGGAGCCAGTGCGGGCTTGCACACACAAAGTTCCACAATGTCTTTCTGTGAGACCAGGAGCTCTAACCCTAAATGAAACCAAGAGCGGTGTGAAATCATGTTGCACCATGTACCACCAGGTAGCATCACGGGACATGGACGATCGAAACACCAAAGCGGCATCAACTACTGTCGCCCCAAAGGACTTCAAGAGGATCTCAGCTGCTGTGGCACAGCGCCAGCCTAGTAGGAGATCCTGGATGTGACGCCCTCTGCTGGCACACTGCACCAAGGCTTGAGCCCGCAAAGGCATGTATCAGGGCCAGGGTCAACATCCTGTGGGCTTGCCTACAACGAGGCGCCAAGCTGCTTCCAGTCCTAAGCTTGACGATCGCTTGACCATCGACGAGCAAGGCCCGTGGAAAGGCATGTGTCCACGAGGGGCAGGCACTCGGACTCACATGGGTCCCGCCAAACAACAACACACGACGCGACATGGGGAACAAGAACAGACAGTCACGCAAAACACTTCCTCCCTCGCATGAGGTGCCTGTCCGTGAATGGAAGTGCCAGGGCAATCGACACCTGTGGCGTCGGAGGCTTCAGGCAGGTTCGCAGCTCTTGCAGGCAGATGGAATCTGGCAAACAGCTTTATCGCCCAGTAACAGCTCTATACCGCTGGGCAGGTGCCACGGAATGCTGTTTCAATGCGGCGGCAGATTGCGTGCACATCCTGAGACCAATCTTCCGAAAGTCAACGACAGGGCATTGACATGGCATTGACGAAGAGCCGTCTTGCCTTCGCTGGAAAGACAGGGGAAGTAGCAAGAAACCACATCTATCCTGCTCCTTGCTAAGCCAAAGCCAGCTCAGAGGCTGGTGTCGTCAGAATCACACTTTGGACACTCCAACAAAAATCCCTCTTGAGAAGAAAGTTTGGGACGAGTCAACAGGCCTGGCCGAGGCCGCTCAGCTGACACTCATTTCTCGCCGCCCTAGTCCCCCCTGTCCCCCCTGCAACGTGGGGCGCCTCAGCTTGGTGCTGAGGATCACTTCCAGTTCAAGCTCTTCTGCGCCTGCTTGATGCTTCGCCTTATCAAGCGGCAAATGCCACGACTGACTTCTACGTGACACAAGAAGCACGCTGCCTTGTTCTGCAAGACGACAAGACACGACACTCTGCAACGAGACATACCGAGACACAACATGCTTTGGGACACCGCGGCTTATGCCCGCTGACCGCTTTCTGTACAGGCATCTTCCTGCTGCCCTTCTGATTGAACACCCCGCAGGTGTGAGACTTCGGCTCAGACAAATCGCCCGACGAATCTCTTCGACTTTGTGCTTAGGACACTTCTGGCCACAGAGGAGCTGACTCGCATCAAGCGGTTCGGTGAGATTAGAGCTTCCTGATACCGAGCCACAACATGCTTTGGGACACCGCGGCTTATGCCCGCTGACCGCTTTCTTTACAGGCATCTTCCTGCTGCCCTTCTGATTGAACACCCCGCAGGTGTGAGACTTCGGCTCAGACAAATCGCCCGACGAATCTCTTCGACTTTGTGCTTAGGACACTTCTGGCCACAGAGGAGTTGACTCGCATCAAGCGGTTCGGTGAGATTAGAGCTTCCTGACGCGAGGCGTCGGGGCTTCACCAGGTTCCAACCGCACTCCCATGCACGAGGAGCTTGGATGTGACTGCCCAGGCGGTACCGTAAGCAGGCCTGCAGCTGCTTGCGTCAGCGCTGCATTGCCCACGCAGCCCATCGTTCCGGATCAAAGTCTTCCGCCGAAGGATCACAGTCTCCTGATTGGTGTCCAGCAACACCTGGGGACACGCTTCAACGACTGCAAACACGACGGGAATCTAAACCAATACAGCCTAGAAATGCTGCAAACTAATTGATCGACCTAGCCCTCCCCGGCTCTGAGAGCAGCCGAATGCCAGGCTTTGCTTGAGACAAACAACATCGCGTGGATCGAGCAGGCCCACCCTCAAGACTTCGAAACCCAGTCATCTGCCGGCTGGCCCGCAATCTGGGGGAGAAGGCTGTGGTCATGGGCCGGATCTGGAAAAAAGTCTGCACCAGCAAGGCACACCTACAACGAGAACGCTGGCCGAAACACAGGCTCTGGTCTAGTGCATCACATGTGGACGTGCAAGGCAGGAAACAATCTTGACAGCTGCACTGCACAGTGCGACGACAAGGATCTTGCACCGCTCTCATTGAACGTGGCCACAAGCCACCACTTCCCGCAACTAATGTACTTCCCGGTTCCCACCAAACACCTTGAGTACCCGTCTCAAAGCTGCCCCTGCACGACAGTGATGCTCTGCTCTGTCACATGGTTTGCCACGCGCCGACTGCAGTACGACAACAACCTGGACGGAAGCCAGTCCTGTCATGGTCATGCTCTACCTGCCAGGGATGCGCAGACTTTTAGCGGACTATCAGAAAAGGTGCAGAATCAATGACAACCTACTGCAGATTGACATCTGCATCACATGTGGGCGTGCAAGGCAGGAAACAATCTTGACAGCTGCACTGCACAATGCGACGACAAGGATCTTGCACCGCTCTCATTGAACGTGGCCACAAGCCACCACTTCCCGCAACTAATGTACTTCCCGGTTTCCATCAAACCCCTTGAGTACCCGTCTCAAAGCTGCCCCTGCACGACAGTGATGCTCTGCTCTGTCACATGGTTTGCCACGCGCCGACTGCAGTACGACAACAACCTGGACGGAAGCCAGTCCTGTCATGGTCATGCTCTACCTGCCAGGGATGCGCAGACTCTTAGCGGACTATCAGAAAAGGTGCAGAACCAGTGCCAACCTACTGCAGATTGACATCTGCATCACATGTGGACGTGCAAGGCAGGAAACAATCTTGGCAGCTGCACTGCACAGTGCGACGACAAGGATCTTGCACCGCTCTCATTGAACGTGGCCAAGCCACCACTTCCCGCAACTAATGTACTTCCCGGTTCCCACCAAACCCCTTGAGTACCTGTCTCAAAGCTGCACCTGCACGACTCTGTCACATGGTTTGCCACGCGCCGACTGCAGTACGACAACAACCTGGACGGAAGCCAGTCCTGTCATGCTCTACCTGCCAGGGACGTGCAGACTCCTTGCGGACTATCAGAAAAGTTGCAGAATCAATGACAAACTACTGCAGATTGACATCTGCATCACATGTGGGCGTGCAAGGCAGGAATCAATCTTGACAGCTGCACTGCACAGTGCGACGACAAGGATCTTGCACCGCTCTCATTGAACGTGGCCACAAGCCACCACTTCCCGCAACTAATGTACTTCCCGGTTCCCACCAAACCCCTTGAGTACCTGTCTCAAAGCTGCACCTGCACGACTCTGTCACATGGTTTGCCACGCGCCGACTGCAGTACCACAACAACCTGGACGGAAGCCAGTCCTGTCATGCTCTACCTGCCAGGGACGTGCAGACTCCTTGCGGACTATCAGAAAAGTTGCAGAATCAATGACAAACTACTGCAGATTGACATCTGCATCACATGTGGGCGTGCAAGGCAGGAATCAATCTTGACAGCTGCACTGCACAGTGCGACGACAAGGATCTTGCACCGCTCTCATTGAACGTGGCCACAAGCCACCACTTCCCGCAACTAATGTACTTCCCGGTTCCACTTCCCGGTTCCCACCAAACCCCTTGAGTACCTGTCTCAAAGCTGCCCCTGCACGACAGTGATGCTCTGCTCTGTCACATGGTTTGCCACGCCCCGACTGCAGTACGACAACAACCTGGACGGACACTGCACAGTGCGACGACAAGGATCTTGCACCGCTCCCATTGAACGTGGCCAAGCCACCACTTCCCGCAACTAATGTACTTCCCGGTTCCCACCAAACCCCTTGAGTACCTGACTCAAAGCTGCCCCTGCACGACAGTGATGCTCTGCTCTGTCACATTGTTTGCCACGCGCCGACTGCAGTACGACAACAACCTGGACGCAAGCCAGTCCTGTCATGCTCTACCTGCCAGGGACGTGCAGACTCCTTGCGGACTGTCAGAAAAGGTGCAGAACCCATGCCAACCTACTGCAGATTGACATCTGCATCACATGTGGGCGTGCAAGGCAGGAAACAATCTTGACAGCTGCACTGCACAGTGCGACGACAAGGATCTTGCACCGCTCTCATTGAACGTGGCCACAAGCCACCACTTCCCGCAACTAATGCACTTCCCGGTTCCCACCAAACCCCTTGAGTACCTGTCTCAAAGCTGCCCCTGCACGACAGTGATGCTCTGCTCTGTCACATGGTTTGCCACGCGCCGACTGCAGTACGACAACAACCTGGACGGAAGCCAGTCCTGTCATGCTCTACCTGCCAGGGACGCGCAGACTCTTTGCGGACCTGTTTGTCGATTCGTTTGGGAAGGACTGCCAAACTGCGCGTCTTCACCCGATAAAGCCGAACTCCGCTTCCGTTGAAAACCATCGTGGTCTGAGCCACACCTGAAGAAGTAGGATAAGAAGGAGCTTTCTGTGCCGAGCAGAACTGTGCCAGAACGGCTTTCACAAGAACCGGTTCGACGGCTGCAGTTCTTGCTAGGTGGATGAGCATGGGAGACCGGCAATCACACCCCCCTGACAGCTAGGTACTAGTTAGTGAAGTGGAGGATGCAAGCAAGGTCGCGCGTTCACGAACCAAGCCGGAAGGCGATATGCATTTTTTGCGCCTCATCACGGGCCAAGTGGCAAGTAGCCACAGCGCGGAGTGAATGCCAACAGCCGGGAGCTTTGCCTAGAGCCTGGGTGTCGACTGTTTCTTGAACGACAAGCCTGTAAGTCCATTCGTTTGCGAAGGACTGCCAAACTGCGCGTTCTCACCTGATGAAGATGAAGCCGAACTCCGCTTGCGTTAAAAGCCATCGTGGTCTGAGCCACAACTGAAGAAGTAGGATAAGAAGGAGCTTTCTGTGCCGAGCAGAACTGTGCCAGAACGGCTTTCACAAGAACCGGTTCGACGGCTGCAGTTCTTGCTAGGTGGATGAGCATGGGAGACCGGCAATCACACCCCCCTGACAGCCTATAGATACTAGTTAGTGAAGTGGAGGATGCAAGCAAGGTCGCGCGTTCACGAACCAAGCCGGAAGGCGATATGCATTTTTTGCGCCTCATCACGGGCCAAGTGGCAAGTAGCCACAGCGCGGAGTGAATGCCAACAGCCGGGAGCTTTGCCTAGAGCCTGGGTGTCGACTGTTTCTTGAACGACAAGCCTATGCGTCGATTCTTTTGTGAAGGACGCCAAAATGCGCGTCTTCACCCGATTAAGCCGAACTCCGCTTGCGTTGAAAGCCATCGTGGTCAGAGCCACAACTGAAGAATTAGGATAAGTAGGGATCTGAGCTTTTCTGTGCCGAGCAGAACTGTTCAAGAACGGAAGAACCGGTTCGACAGCTGCAGTTTTTGCTAGGTGGATGAGCATGGGAGACCGGCAATCACACCCCCCTGACAGCCTATAGATACTAGTTAGTGAAGTGGAGGATGCAAGCAAGGTCGCGCGTTCACGAACCAAGCCGGAAGGCGATATGCATTTTTTGCGCCTCATCACGGGCCAAGTGGCAAGTAGGCAGGATGACGTGAAGAGCTTGCGACAGCGCGGCATGAATGCGAGCAGCCGGAAGCTCTGGCTAGAGCCTAGGTGTCAACTGTTTCTTAAACGACAAGCCTATGCGTCGATTCTTTTGTGAAGGACGCCAAAATGCGCGTCTTCACCCGATTAAGCCGAACTCCGCTTGCGTTGAAAGCCATCGTGGTCTGAGCCACAACTGAAGAAGTAGGATAAGTAGGGATCTGAGCTTTTCTGTGCCGAGCAGAACTGCTCAAGAACGGCTTTCACAAGAACCGGTTCGACGGCTGCAGTTTTTGTTAGGTGGATGAGCATGGGAGACCTCTGAAAAAGCCTGGCATGGTGGCGGCCAGTTAGCGCATGTCTCACATTGCAAGATCGTGCACATGCAAGAAGGTAGGCAATAAGAAGCACGGCAAATGCAGTGGCGTGGCTGACATCGGTCCAAACAAGGGAACCACAAGGACACTGCTTGCCGGAGCATACATGCCAGTATTCTGTGAAGCTGTTGTTTTGGACATCCAGACCTCGCTCCCTTCTTTGCGCTGATTCGTCACGAGGGAGAGATCTTCGGCAATCACACCCCCCTGACAGCCTATAGATACTAGTTAGTGAAGTGGAGGATGCAAGCAAGGTCGCGCGTTCACGAACCAAGCCGGAAGGCGATATGCATTTTTTGCGCCTCATCACGGGCCAAGTGGCAAGTAGCCACAGCGCGGCATGAATGCGAGCAGCCGGAAGCTCTGGCTAGAGCCTAGGTGTCAACTGTTTCTTGAACGACAAGCCTATGCGTCGATTCTTTTGTGAAGGACGCCAAAATGCGCGTCTTCACCCGATTAAGCCGAACTCCGCTTGCGTTGAAAGCCATCGTGGTCTGAGCCACAACTGAAGAAGTAGGATAAGTAGGGATCTGAGCTTTTCTGTGCCGAGCAGAACTGCTCAAGAACGGCTTTCACAAGAACCGGTTCGACGGCTGCAGTTTTTGCTAGGTGGATGAGCATGGGAGACCGGCAATCACACCCCCCTGACAGCCTATAGATACTAGTTAGTGAAGTGGAGGATGCAAGCAAGGTCGTGCGTTCACGAACCAAGCCGGAAGGCGATATGCATTTTTTGCGCTTCATCACGGGCCAAGTGGCAAGTAGGCAGGATGACGTGAAGACCTTGCGACAGCGCGGTATGAATGCGAGCAGCCGGAAGCTCTGGCTAGAGCCTAGGTGTCAACTGTTTCTTGAACGACAAGCCTATGCGTCGATTCTTTTGTGAAGGACCGCCAAAATGCGCGTCTTCACCCGATTAAGCCGAACTCCGCTTGCGTTGAAAGCCATCGTGGTCTGAGCCACAACTGAAGAAGTAGGATAAGTAGGGATCTGAGCTTTTCTGTGCCGAGCAGAACTGCTCAAGAACGGCTTTCACAAGAACCGGTTCGACGGCTGCAGTTTTTGCTAGGTGGATGAGCATGGGAGACCGGCAATCACACCCCCCTGACAGCCTATAGATACTAGTTAGTGAAGTGGAGGATGCAAGCAAGGTCGCGCGTTCACGAACCAAGCCGGAAGGCGATATGCATTTTTTGCGCCTCATTACGGGCCAAGTGGCAAGTAGAAGTGGCAAGTAGGCAGGATGACATGAAGACCTTGCGACAGCGCGGTATGAATGCGAGCAGCCGGAAGCTCTGCCTAGAGCCTAGGTGTCAACTGTTGCTTGAACGACAAGCCTATGCGTCGATTCTTTTGTGAAGGACCGCCAAAATGCGCGTCTTCACCCGATTAACCCGAACTCCGCTTGCGTTGAAAGCCATCGTGGTCAGAGCCACAACTGAAGAATTAGGATAAGTAGGGATCTGAGCTTTTCTGTGCCGAGCAGAACTGTTCAAGAACGGCTTTCACAAGAACCGGTTCGACAGCTGCAGTTTTTGCTAGGTGGATGAGCATGGGAGACCTCTGGAAAAGCCTGGCATGGTGGCGGCCAGTTAGCGCATGTCTCACATTGCAAGATCGTGCACATGCAAGAAGGTAGGCAATAAGAAGCACGGCAAATGCAGTGGCGTGGCTGACATCGGTCCAAACAAGGGAACCACAAGGACACTGCTTGCCGGAGCATACATGCCAGTATTCTGTGAAGCTGTTGTTTTGGATATCCAAACCTCGCTCCCTTCTTTGCGCTGATTCGTCACGAGGGAGAGATCTTCGGCAATCACACCCCCCTGACAGCCTATAGATACTAGTTAGTGAAGTGGAGGATGCAAGCAAGGTCGCGCGTTAACGAACCAAGCCGGAAGGCGATATGCATTTTTTGCGCCTCATCACGGGCCAAGTGGCAAGTAGGCACAGCGCGGCGAATGCCAGCAGCCGGAAGCTTTGCCTAGAGCCTAGGTTTCGACTGTTTCTTGAACGACAAGCCTATGCGTCGATTCTTTTGTGAAGGACGCCAAAATGCGCGTCTTCACCCGATTAAGCCGAACTCCGCTTGCGTTGAAAGCCATCGTGGTCTGAGCCACAACTGAAGAAGTAGGATAAGTAGGGATCTGAGCTTTTCTGTGCCGAGCAGAACTGCTCAAGAACGGCTTTCACAAGAACCGGTTCGACGGCTGCAGTTTTTGCTAGGTGGATGAACATGGGAGACCGGCAATCACACCCCCCTGACAGCCTATAGATACTAGTTAGTGAAGTGGAGGATGCAAGCAAGGTCGTGCGTTCACGAACCAAGCCGGAAGGCGATATGCATTTTTTGCGCCTCATCACGGGCCAAGTGGCAAGTAGCCACAACGCGGAGTGAATGCCAACAGCCGGGAGCTTTGCCTAGAGCCTGGGTGTCGACTGTTTCTTGAACGACAAGCCTGTAAGTCCATTCGTTTGCGAAGGACTGCCAAACTGCGCGTTCTCACCTGATGAAGATGAAGCCGAACTCCGCTTGCGTTAAAAGCCATCGTGGTCTGAGCCACAACTGAAGAAGTAGGATAAGAAGGAGCTTTCTGTGCCGAGCAGAACTGTGCCAGAACGGCTTTCACAAGAACCGGTTCGACGGCTGCAGTTCTTGCTAGGTGGATGAGCATGGGAGACCGGCAATCACACCCCCCTGACAGCCTATAGATACTAGTTAGTGAAGTGGAGGATGCAAGCAAGGTCGCGCGTTCACGAACCAAGCCGGAAGGCGATATGCATTTTTTGCGCCTCATCACGGGCCAAGTGGCAAGTAGCCACAGCGCGGAGTGAATGCCAACAGCCGGGAGCTTTGCCTAGAGCCTGGGTGTCGACTGTTTCTTGAACGACAAGCCTATGCGTCGATTCTTTTGTGAAGGACGCCAAAATGCGCGTCTTCACCCGATTAAGCCGAACTCCGCTTGCGTTGAAAGCCATCGTGGTCAGAGCCACAACTGAAGAATTAGGATAAGTAGGGATCTGAGCTTTTCTGTGCCGAGCAGAACTGTTCAAGAACGGCTTTCACAAGAACCGGTTCGACAGCTGCAGTTTTTGCTAGGTGGATGAGCATGGGAGACCGGCAATCACCACCCCCTTACAGCCTATAGATACTAGTTAGTGAAGTGGAGGATGCAAGCAAGGTCGCGCGTTCACGAACCAAGCCGGAAGGCGATATGCATTTTTTGCGCCTCATCACGGGCCAAGTGGCAAGTAGGCAGGATGACGTGAAGACCTTGCGACAGCGCGGTATGAATGCGAGCAGCCGGAAGCTCTGGCTAGAGCCTGGGTGTCAACCGTTGCTTGAACGACAAGAATATGCGTCGATTCTTTTGTGAAGGACCGCCAAACTGCGCGTCTTCACCCGATTAACCCGAACTCCGCTTGCGTTGAAAGCCATCGTGGTCTGAGCCACAACTGAAGAAGTAGGATAAGTAGGGATCTGAGCTTTTCTGTGCCGAGCAGAACTGCTCAAGAACGGCTTTCACAAGAACCGGTTCGACGGCTGCAGTTTTTGCTAGGTGGATGAACATGGGAGACCGGCAATCACACCCCCCTGACAGCCTATAGATACTAGTTAGTGAAGTGGAGGATGCAAGCAAGGTCGTGCGTTCACGAACCAAGCCGGAAGGCGATATGCATTTTTTGCGCCTCATCACGGGCCAAGTGGCAAGTAGGCACAGCGCGGCGAATGCCAGCAGCCGGAAGCTTTGCCTAGAGCCTAGGTTTCGACTGTTTCTTGAACGACAAGCCTATGAGGCGGTCTTTAGCCGCAGCAGCGGGTCTTCGACTCTTACAGTAACCACTGTATGCGGATTCCCAAATCATTGCTTCCGCTGCCCTCCTGCTGTCGGACACAAGCGTAGCTTCCAGAACCCATGACAAGGCGGCACGGAGCACATCGGAGAAACTCGAGGTGGATGCGGCTCGTCCGGCATTCGCTATGGCTATGACATGACAACAGGAACAGAACCTGTGCCATCCAAGTGTATGTTCCATCCAAAGGCCCAAAGGTATGTGTGTATACGAACCGATGACAGCAAAGTCTGGCTGCGCAGGTGTGCTTGTCGCACCAGCGCTCGCCAACGGTCATTCCATTTAGCTTCGAGCTCCTGTCGGGCTGAAAGTGCCGCTTGCAACAAGACAGGCCAAGTCATGGGCAAACACAGCCTACGCCAGGAGCATGAACGGTGACCCTGTCGCAACGCTTTTGCGTCATCCGAGCACCGACAGTGTCCTGGTCGGAGAAACTCGAAACTGGGAGATTTTCTGTCCGACGCCTATGCGCTGACAACACTCGAGTCCGCGGTGGCCGCACAGGTTCTCATACAATCGCAACAAACGGAAAGACTACCCGCTGTGATGGAATCAAACCTGCCTGAAGAGTGCCACCTCGCGCAGAACTTTGCGAGGCTCTACTGTGAATGGACGGGACACATGGATGATCTGTCGATGTGGAACCGAAAGCAGCCCAAGCCGTATCTTCGCATATTGGCATGTTGTTTCAGAGTTGGCACTGGGATCGCTCGGAAAAACTTCGCCAAAACACCGAGACTTAACCAGTGACAATGCTTGAGTCCATGTTGGCAACGGGTCCTACATGGAGTCCTGCCAAACTTCGAGCACTGCAAAGGAGCCACCGAGCAACGTGCTGGATACAAACATGTGCATCTAGGTAACTAATTGGCCGATGTGTCATGGGCCAACTTATTGACCACGATTCTGCAGAGCATTTTGCGCCGGAGAATTGGCAGAGCACTGTGGCAGAAACATCTCCTGTGCAGAAGAGAAACGTGGGGCCTGGATGATTTCAACAGAGTGGCGTGCTATGGCGTGCCCGACAGTGCCACAGCAACATGCAAGGCGCATTGAAATCGGTCGTGGCCACGAAACATTGCTGAATCTTAAGCCCATCTTGCGGGCAAGCACATGGCTGCAAAGCTCGAACGACGGACGATGCATCACCTGACTGCATCCTGGGCTTTCATGCTTTCCAAATCACGCACTGCTGAATCGGCCACGTGACGCTTTTCGTCGGCATCTCGCTTTCTGCTTCCTGCCAGCATGGAACAAGCAGAAAACGATGTTCTTCAAGATTCCACATTCACCCTTTGCAAAAAATCCCCCCTGTCCCTCCCTCCGTCTCTGCATTTGTCCCTCCCATTCCCTCCCTCCCTCCGTCTCCCTCATCTAATCCCCAGGGCGAGGAGTTTTGATGCTAGGAAAAGGTCTCAGTCATTGCATATTCTTGTGCGTGTCATCCTTGCAGCAGGGTGCTCATGCCCTTGTGCACAGCTCTACTGGCTGCCTACACGAGCAATTCACATGCGACTGAATGACATATGGGGCCAAACTGCATTAACACGTACACTAGCCCAATGTAACCCCCCACCATCCCCGGCGACCGCCGGATAGAAACTAGAGTAATCGTACTAGCCATCTAACGACTGCGAGCTAGCAACGCAGCAGCACTCGCGACAATCTCCTTTTTCATTGATGTGGCACAAATCCCAGTTAGCCTGGAGTTTGTCGCTAGCCTTCGGCTAGCCATTCCCCAGGGTGGGCAGGGTGGGTACTTCAAAATTACCCCCCGGAATAAAAAGTTTCAATACCACAGACAGCAACTACCTCTATACATACATGAGGATGGTTTGGCAATTCTTCCAATGCTCTACGACTGCTCCCAATCTGGACGCTCCACACCTGCCTTTCGGAGGACTCCACATCGTCTTCGCCGGAGACTTGTACCAGTTGCCACCCCCCGGCGGCTTACCAGCCTTCGCCAGTTGGCTATGGCTTCTCTTCGAGCTGTGCGAGCTCCAGGGCAACCAGCGCGCAGCCAAGGACCCGGCCTGGGCGGCTCTGCTCGCAAGGGTCCGCGTCGGGAACTGGACGGAGGCGGACATCCAGACCTTGCACGGCATGGTGGTCAAGAATCATGGCTCGAAGCGGCCCGCCCCGAAGGCCGTCAATCTGTACGCCGCCCGAAAAGCAGTCGCAGACGCCAACGACAAGTACAAAGCCGAGCACCTACAGAGCTCCGACGCCACGCTTCACGACTGCCCGGCCGTGGACGTCAACGTCAAGACCGGAGCTCCGCTGGACCCAGCAGCCATCTGGACAGATCCAGGATACTGGAGGCCTCGAGACCTTGCTGCAGCTTTCGGTCGGCTTGCGTGTTATGCTGCGGCACAACATCGACGTGGAGGATGGCTTGGTTAACGGGGCTTGTGGCGCCGTGGAGCACATCGACATCGACGAGACCAGCGGAGAGGTGGAAAGGATCTGGGTCGCCTTCGAAAAGAATGCCGGAACCATCTGGCGAGCGGAGCACGGCACCAACTCAGTGGCCATTCTCCGTCGCTCGGGCACGTACGTGGACAAGGACTGCAACAAAGCGGAAAGACGTCAATTCCCGCTCGTGCTCGCTAAAGCCATCACCATCCACAAGAGCCAGGCAGCCACGATGCACGACGGAGTCCACGCACGCTTGGACCACACGGTCACCCACGAAGGTCAAGCGTACGTCGCCCTGAGCCGCTGCCCCGAGCAGGCATTGTGCACCCTGGAGCACTTCAACGCGAAGGCTTTGCGATTCAACAAGAACGCTGAGTTGGCCCTGCACAAGTTGCAGTTTCAGCAAGCGCAGAGGGATGGTCCGCCACTCTGGCGTGCCTTGTTCAAGCCTCCGCAGAGCAAGGAAGTCTACTCGAAGCGATTGCAGGAGCTGGGCCAGCCTGATTTGGCGAAGCTGGGGACATGGCACGGCGAGGATGCGGAGGAGGGCGTCCGACCCTGGCACTGCCCGCTGTGCGGCGAAGAAGCTTCCGACACCAAAGCTGCCGTTCAGGCTCACAGAAAGACGTGCCCGCGCAAGCCCGAATCCAAAGCCAAGGCCAAGAGCTCAGCCAAGAGCAAGGCTAAGCCCGTGGCCGGCGCCGCAACAACGCTGAGCCAAGCTACTGTTGGCACGGGTAAGCGAGCCGCCGAAAATGCCGTGGCACATGTGCCGGTGGCCGCTGGTCCAGTCGATCCAACATGAACGCGGAAACGAAGCTCATCTCGTCCACGAAGAGTGCCACCACCTTTAATTGCCCAGATTGCTCGGAGGGAAGCCAGCTGGGGGCCGTTTGGAAGGGGTAGATCGCAGGCCTTGCCGTAGCTCTTGTTGACGACCGGGAGAAGGAGGCATGAGTGGAGGGTCACGCCGTTGATGTTCCAGGCCGCCACCCCCGTCGGTGCCGCGATCACCACTCCTTTGCCGTCTTGGCGGAGCATGTGAGCTGCTGCTCGCACCACAACCGACTTTCCGCAGCCGCCCGGTCCATGAAGCAGCATCTTCAGTCGTCGGGTGCTCTCGCTGCTCTTGATGTTCGGGCAGCTCAGGACGGAGTTGACGATGTGCTCCATTGCCTGCCGTTGTCGCTCCGTTTCCGGGGTCGGGTTCTCCGTCGTCAGCATCTCGAAAGACTCCTCTCCGCCGCGAAAGCGTTGCTGGCGGCTCCGGCGGGCACGGTGTCTGGGGCCATAAGGTCGATGTCGCCCCCGTGCCGCTTTTTCAGCGCTTCCATAATTTTCAATTAATCCTTGTAGTTGTCCTCGGCCACCTTGCATTGCTGTTCGCCCAGCCGTCCCGCAAGTGGGCCGGATGCATCCTGGTCTTCATGTACATGGTGGCGTGCACGGCTTGCAGTCTCCTGGCGGCATTCACCGTGCCGTCCAGCTGCGGGAAGCATTTGGATCGCAAGAAATGAGGATGGCCGTCTAAGTCTGCCACAATGCGCCGAAAGGCGGCCGCGTGGCTTCCGCGGTCTTCCTCCTCCAGCCAATCTCCCGGCTCCTTCCAGACCAGGTGCAGCATCCTGGAATAGTAGAACTCCTCTGGCTCGAGGTCTGGGTTGAAAGGTCTGTACCCGACGATAGCAGGCTGCCTGCGAGGTTGCGGGAATTCGACGCCGACGAACTTGAAGGCCGCGCAAAAGTCCATGAAGGTCAAACTCTGGAAAGTGCACGCCGTCGGAGCTCCGCCTTCCACTGGCACCAGGACTTCTTTGCTTCCGAAATGTCCCTGCACCTTTCGCTACCACCTCTGAGCAATGGGCATCTCCCCATCTCGGCTGAGCTTGGTGTTGCGGTACGCGTCGGGTTCTCGGAGGGCACGGCTTTCATCCTGTCTGGGCACCCACACAGTCCACGTGGCCGGAGGCCCGGCTTGGATCCACACGTTGTCCCTTGAGAACTGGACGATGGGGAGGCCAAGCAGGAGGTGGCAGGCCTCGAACGTGGACGTGGTCCGACCCTGCAATGCTGCATGCAGACCTGCTGGTTCTGGAGGTCCGGGCCGTCGTTGTTGCCGGAGCTGAAGCCCGCAACGATCTTCTCCACGCGCTGCTGCGCCTTTCGGTCCTCCTCGGACTTCAAGGCGTAGCCCAGGATGTAGCGGCTGGCACTGGTGAGCTCGCAAATGACCTGCAGATCCATGCTTGCCCTCCATCTGCGCAAGATAGCCGTATCGTAACTGGCCATCATGGTGTCTGTTTCGGCCCGCCTCACGCAGAGGCTGCTCTTGAACCGGCTGTTGGCGTACTGCTCCTGGGAAGTGCGCCGTCTGGTGCGCGGCTCTGAGGGGCGAGGAAACCCGAAGCGGCAAGCGCCCAACTCAAGCTTGCCGCAGTACGGAATATGCTTGTGCACCAGCAACTCGGCGAGCTTGGCATTGATTTCGATGTCTCGGGGCTGGAGTCGTTGCGATTGGCGCCAAGTGTGCGGGCTCTTCGTAACGATGTGCTTGTCGCTGAGATCTTCTGCGCACTTGGGGACGAACTTCTCCATCTCCTCGTCGTCCGACCAATTCGGGTCTGCTTTCTTTGCCGCTTCTTTGGTCTCCGAAGGCTCCGGAGCCGCCTGCCGCTGCCGGTCTTCCTTTGCATTCCACCGTTCCGAGGTCCACAAAAGCATGTGACCATGCGGGAAGCCCCGCTTTTGCCATTCGATGCGGAGGCTATAATTAGTCCAAGACCTTGAAGGGCGGCCGCTCCCTGCGCATGCGCCGATGGACACCCGCGGAATCCGCGGCCGGGGCTTGGGCGAAGTCCTCCTCGACGTCCAAATCGTCTTGCTGGGGCTCGTCTTGTGGATCTGCGTCTCTTTGTGCATCATCAGGCGCATCGCGTTCGGCTGACAACCGCGCCGTCAGTTTGGACACCTGGTGCATGAACTGTCTGGCCACCACTGCAGGATGCTGGTTGCACAGCTGGTTGGGGGAGAGGCCGTCCCAGGTGAACTTCTCGTCGTTCTGGTAGCAGGACAGGATTTCGGCAGCCTGCCGCTCCAGCTCTTCGGGCGGACGTTGGGGATGGAGTCGCAAGAGTCTGGCCATGATGACTGCGACGAGGAGTTCTGGTTGGCGCGCGTGACAGGTCAGCATCATGAAGAAGTTGGGAATGCCGAGCTGCTCGTACATGCTGAGCGCCACGCCCTTCTTTGCATGCAGGTGCGGCTGCGTTCCTGGCATGCCTCTGAGGACCGTGTATACCTGACGGCTGTGGTTTTCGTACTCGGTTGAGCCTCTGGGCTGCTTTAGGTCGCGGAACCTCACGTTGATGTTGCCTGACAAGCGCTTCTTCGTTTGCATCTCGAGCACATGATGTAGGCCGTGGATGCTTCAAATCGTGGGTCTAGACCGAGGAGACGTTTCCGGGCATACTGCGAGAAGTTGGTGTCCTTGCCTTGCGTGAGCATTGGGAATCCGCAGGTACCAGAAAGAAACAAGTGCGGGAAGAACTTCACGTCCATGTTCTCGATTAGCCTCGAACATTCTCGGGCTTGCGCAGATCGCTGATCTCGGCGTTGGGGATCTTGTACTCCTTGGGCACCAGGTAGGTCACCTCGAGCTCGTCATCGTCACTGTCGGACTCTGATGGTTGCTGCGGACATTCTCGGTGCCCTTGAGGTGGGTCCGTTCTGTGCCAGGATGGCCGGCTTTCTCTCTATGGCCCTGTGCACTGCAGGGCTGTTTGTGTACAAGGAGTGTTCGGCTTAGGTCTCCTGTCTCCTGCGCAGAAGAGAAACGTGGGGCCTGGATGATTTCAACAGAGTGGCGTGCTATGGCGTGCCCGACAGTGCCACAGCAACATGCAAGGCGCATTGAAATCGGTCGTGGCCACGAAACATTGCTGAATCTTAAGCCCATCTTGCGGGCAAGCACATGGCTGCAAAGCTCGAACGACGGACAATGCATCACCTGACTGCATCCTGGGCTTTCATGCTTTCCAAATCACGCACTGCTGAATCGGCCACGTGACGCTTTTGGCATCTCGCTTTCTGCTTCCTGCCAGCATGGAACAAGCAGAAAACGATGTTCTTCAAGATTCCACATTCACCCTTTGCAAAAAATCCCCCCTGTCCCTCCCTCCGTCTCTGCATTTGTCCCTCCCATTCCCTCCCTCCCTCCGTCTCCCTCATCTAATCCCCAGGGCGAGGAGTTTTGATGCTAGGAAAAGGTCTCAGTCATTGCATATTCTTGTGCGTGTAACTCTGGCTCCAGCCTGGGTCTTCCCAGCCCCAGTCATCCCAGCCGCCCCACTGCCACCAGTCCTCACCGCTTTGATCAGCCATGGCTAGAAAGATGTGATGCTACCCGAGGGAGAAGGTCTAAGTGACAATGTGACACAGTCCTAAGGTAAGTCTGGAACCTATCAGTCAACATTATTATGATGTGTTCCTCAGCTTCATGCTCGTCGAATTTCGACAGCAACTACCTCTATACATACATGAGGATGGTTTGGCAATTCTTCCAATGCTCTACGACTGCTCCCAATCTGGACGCTCCACACCAGCCTTTCGGAGGACTCCACATCGTCTTCGCCTTCGCCGGAGACTTGTACCAGTTGCCACCCCCCGGCGGCTTACCAGCCTTCGCCAGTTGGCTATGGCTTCTCTTCGAGCTGCGCGAGCTCCAGGGCAACCAGCGCGCAGCCAAGGACCCGGCCTGGGCGGCTCTGCTCGCAAGGGTCCGCGTCGGGAACTGGACGGAGGCGGACATCCAGACCTTGCACGGCATGATGGTCAAGAATCATGGCTCGAAGCGGCCCGCCCCGAAGGCCGTCAATCTGTACGCCGCCCGCAAAGCAGTCGCAGACGCCAGCGACAAGTACAAAGCCGAGCACCTACAGAGCTCCGACGCCACGCTTCACGACTGCCCGGCCGTGGACGTCAACGTCAAGACCGGAGCTCCGCTGGACCCAGCAGCCATCTGGACAGATCCAGGATACTGGAGGCCTCGAGACCTTGCTGCAGCTTTCGGTCGGCTTGCGTGTTATGCTGCGGCACAACATCGACGTGGAGGATGGCTTGGTTAACGGGGCTTGTGGCGCCGTGGAGCACATCGACATCGACGAGACCAGCGGGGAGGTGGAAAGGATCTGGGTCGTCTTCGAAAAGAGTGCCGGAACCATTTGGCGAGCGGAGCACGGCACCAACTCAGTGGCCATTCTCCGTCGCTCGGGCACGTACGTGGACAAGGACTGCAACAAAGCGGAAAGACGTCAATTCCCGCTCGTGCTCGCTAAAGCCATCACCATCCACAAGAGCCAGGCAGCCACGATGCACGACGGAGTCCACGCACGCTTGGACCACACGGTCACCCAGGAAGGTCAAGCGTACGTCGCCCTGAGCCGCTGCCCCGAGCAGGCATTGTGCACCCTGGAGCACTTCAACCCGAAGGCTTTGCGATTCAACAAGAACGCTGAGTGGGCTCTGCACAAGTTGAAGTTTCAGCAAGCGCAGAGGGATGGTCCGCCACTCTGGCGTGCCTTGTTCAAGCCTCCGCAGAGCAAGGAAGTCTACTCGAAGCGATTGCAGGAGCTGGGCCAGCCTGATTTGGCGAAGCTGGGGACATGGCACGGCGAGGATGCGGAGGAGGGCGTCCGACCCTGGCACTGCCCGCTGTGCGGCGAAGAAGCTTCCGACACCAAAGCTGCCGTTCAGGCTCACAGAAAGACGTGCCCGTGCAAGCCCGAATCCAAAGCCAAGGCCAAGAGCTCAGCCAAGAGCAAGGCTAAGCCCGTGGCCGGCGCCGCAGCAACGCTGAGCCAAGCTACTGTTGGCACGGGTAAGCGAGCCGCCGAAAATGCCGTGGCACATGTGCCGGTGGCCGCTGGTCCAGTCGATCCAACATGAACGCGGAAACGAAGCTCATCTCGTCCACGAAGAGTGCCACCACCTTTAATTGCCCAGATTGCTCGGAGGGAAGCCAGCTGGGGGCCGTTTGGAAGGGGTAGATCGCAGGCCTTGCCGTAGCTCTTGTTGACGACCGGGAGAAGGAGGCATGAGTGGAGGGTCACGCCGTTGATGTTCCAGGCCGCCACCCCCGTCGGTGCCGCGATCACCACTCCTTTGCCGTCTTGGCGGAGCATGTGAGCTGCTGCTCGCACCACAACCGACTTTCCGCAGCCGCCCGGTCCATGAAGCAGCATCTTCAGTCGTCGGGTGCTCTCGCTGCTCTTGATGTTCGGGCAGCTCAGGACGGAGTTGACGATGTGCTCCATTGCCTGCCGTTGTCGCTCCGTTTCCGGGGTCGGGTTCTCCGTCGTCAGCATCTCGAAAGACTCCTCTCCGCCTTCCACAGGCGCGAAAGCGTTGCTGGCGGCTCCGGTGGGCACGGTGTCTGGGGCCAGAAAGTCGATGTCGCCCCCGTGCCGCTTCTTCAGCGCTTCCATAATTTTCAATTAATCCTTGTAGTTGTCCTCGGCCACCTTGCATTGCTGTTCGCCCAGCCGTCCCGCAAGTGGGCCGGATGCATCCTGGTCTTCATGTACATGGTGGCGTGCACGGCTTGCAGTCTCCTGGCGGCATTCACCGTGCCGTCCAGCTGCGGGAAGCATTTGGATCGCAAGAAATGAGGATGGCCGTCTAAGTCTGCCACAATGCGCCGAAAGGCGGCCGCGTGGCTTCCGCGGTCTTCCTCCTCCAGCCAATCTCCCGGCTCCTTCCAGACCAGGTGCAGCATCCTGGAATAGTAGAACTCCTCTGGCTCGAGGTTTGGGTTGAAAGGTCTGTACCCGACGATAGCAGGCTGCCTGCGAGGTTGCGGGAATTCGACGCCGACGAACTTGAAGGCCGCGCAAAAGTCCATGAAGGTCAAATCCTGGAAAGTGCACGCCGTCGGAGCTCCGCCTTCCACTGGCACCAGGACTTCTTTGCTGCCGAAATGTGCCTGCACCTGTCGGTACCAGTGCTGAGCAATGGGCATCTCCCCATCTCGGCTGAGCTTGGTGTTGCGGTACGCGTCGGGTTCTCGGAGGGCACGGCTTTCATCCTGTCTGGGCACCCACACAGTCCACGTGGCCGGAGGCCCGGCTTGGATCCACACGTTGTCCCTTGAGAACTGGACGATGGGGAGGCCAAGCAGGAGGTGGCAGGCCTCGAACGTGGACGTGGTCCGACCCTGCAATGCTGCATGCAGACCTGCTGGTTCTGGAGGTCCGGGCCGTCGTTGTTGCCGGAGCTGAAGCCCGCAACGATCTTCTCCATCGGACTTGAAGGCGTAGCCAGGATGTAGCGGCTGGCACTGGTGAGCTCGCAAATGACCTGCAGATCCATGCTTGCCCTCCATCTGCGCAAGATAGCCGTATTGTAACTGCCCATCATGGTGTCTGTTTCGGCCCGCCTCACGCAGAGGCTGCTCTTGAACTGGCTGTTGGCGTACTGCTCCTGGGAAGTGCGCCGTCTGGTGTGCGGCTCTGAGGGGCGAGGAAACCCGAAGCGGCAAGCGCCCAACTCAAGCTTGCCGCAGTACGGAATATGCTTGTGCACCAGCAACTCGGCGAGCTTGGCATTGATTTCGATGTCTCGGGGCTGGAGTCGTTGCGATTGGCGCCAAGTGTGCGGGCTCTTCGTAACGATGTGCTTGTCGCTGAGATCTTCTGCGCACTTGGGGACGAACTTCTCCATCTCCTCGTCGTCCGACCAATTCGGGTCTGCTTTCTTTGCCGCTTCTTTGGTCTCCGAAGGCTCCGGAGCCGCCTGCCGCTGCCGGTCTTCCTTTGCATTCCACCGTTCCGAGGTCCACAAAAGCATGTGACCACGCGGGAAGCCCCGCTTTTGCCATTCGATGCGGAGGCTATGATTAGTCCAAGACCTTGAAGGGCGACCGCTCCCTGCGCATGCCCCGATGGACAGCCGCGGAATCCGTGGCCGGGGCTTGGGCGAAGTCCTCCTCGATGTCCAAATCGTCTTGCTGGGGCTCGTCTTGTGGATCTGCGTCTCTTTGTGCATCATCACAGGCGCATCGCGTTCGGCTGACAACCACGCCATCAGTTTGGACACCTGGTGCATGAACTGTCTGGCCACCACTGCAGGATGCTGGTTGCACAGCTGGTCGGGGGAGAGGCCGTCCCAGGTGAACTTCTCGTCGTTCTGGTAGCAAAGGCAGGATTTCGGCAGCCTGCCGCTCCAGCTCTTCGGGCGGACGTTGGGGATGGAGTCGCAAGAGTCTGGCCATGATGACTGCGACGAGGAGCTGGTTGGCGTGCGTGACAGGTCAGCATCATGAAGAAGTTGGGAATGCCGAGCTGCTCGTACATGCTGAGCGCCACGCCCTTCTTTGCACGCAGGTACGGCTGCGTTCCTGGCATGTCTCTGAGGACCGTGTATACCTGACGGCTGTGCATGGTTCTCGTACTCGGTTGAGCCTCTGGGCTGCTTACTTTAGGTCGCGGATTCTCACGTTGATGTTGCCTGACAAGCGCTTCTTCGTTTGCATCTCCAGCAGCCACATGATGCGAGGAGACGTTTCCGGGCATACTGCGAGAAGTTGGTGTCCTTGCCTTGCGTGAGCATTGGGAATCCGCCGGTACCAGTTGGAAACAAGTGCGGGAAGAACTTCACGTCCATGTTCTCGATCAGCCTCGAACATTCTCGGGCCTTGCGCAGATCGCTGATCTCGGCATTGGGGATTTTGTACTCCTTGGGCACCAGGTAGGTCACCTCGAGCTGGTCATCGTCACTGTCGGACTCTGATGGTTGCTGCGGACATTCTCCTCCTCCTCCTTCGTATGCCCTTGAGGTGGGTCCGTTCTGTGCCAGGATGGCTGCCATTCTCTCTATGGCCCTGTGCACTGCAGGGCTGTTTGTGTACAAGGAGTGTTCGGCTTGCAGGTGCTGTATATAGAGCTGCGTGCAAGCAGTGGAGGCGCGCTTGCGAGGCGGTCATGCCCTGGACCCCCTCCACCAAGATCGTGCCGTCGTCCATCAAAGTGGCACCCTGCAAGACGTCGCAAATGAGGGGCTCCTCCATCAGCACGGTGTACATGCGCCCCAACGCTGCACTCGGGCCACCGCCGGGAAGCTTGTCGATCAAGACCTGCGAGATCCTGGCCATGGCGATCAGCTGCTGCTCGAGGGGTTTCAGCCCTTGTAAGACTTGCGGGACGGGCGGCAAGGGCTGGAGAACGAGCTTGGTGCGATTCTCCCTGCAATTCTTGCAGCGTAGATTTCCCGTACCCTTGTTGTTGAACCTCGGTGGCGCCGGGCTTTGGCCCACGGCTGCCAGCGACCTCCTCCATCATCTCTGCCCGCGCGGCTTGTTGTACACGGCGCGGGGCACGATGGCTGCTGTTCTCGTCTGGCTTCGGCCCACGAGTGCCGCCACCCTCCTCCATCATCTCTGCCCTTGCGGCTTGTTGTTCACGGCGTGGGGCACGATGGCTGCTGTGTTCTCGTCTGGCTTCGGCCCACGAGTGCCGACACCCTCCTCCATCATCTCTGCCCGTGCGGCTTGTTGTTCACGCCACAGGGCACGATGGCTGCTGTTCTCGTCTGGCTTGGGCCCGCGGCTGCCAACTCCTTCCTCCGCCCTCTAAGCTTAGAGCTGTCGTCGCTGTTCTTGTCTGGCTGCTTCGAGGGGAAGGGGTCCGCGACTGCCACCCCCCTTTGCAGCTCGCTCTTGTCTTTGGCGGCTCGCCTGGGCCTTGCGCTCTTCTTGTTCTTCTCGACGGCACTGGGGATTGCTGCACCAACCTTCTCCGCGGCCGCTCCGGATTCCCTTGCCACATCGCAGGCAGGGCGCCATGGCGAACACAAGATCCTGGAGAACTAAACGTGACCCAAAAAACACCAACATTTGACCAAAAGACCTACATTGTTGTTTTTCGCCCTTCAAAAACCTACAATGTTGTTTTTTGGGTGGACACTACAGCAGTGCAAAAACTATGAACCATAAAGAAAAATGTGTTTGTGGTTGGTTGTTTGTGGATTCGTGCTGGATGTGTCAAAAAATACCCAAAAACCAAAGCGCAGAAAACAACTCGAGCATGCATGTGGCAAATTCAATCATTGCTACCTAGATAGACATATCAATGATTGCATTCCTGGAGCAATCTTCTATCTCATGATCGGAGATTGGTCGGAAGTTGTAATGCCATGTCGTTTCAGGTTGAAGGTCAGGCTCCCGTTAAGGGTTTGAACACTAGGATTTCCAGTTACTCTAGTACGGTTATGACTTGAGTCTGCAAGCAAACTACCGTTTCCAAGAAACATAGTGCACGGGATTACTGGGAGTTCGATACACATGAGCTCGATCGATCAAAAAAGCGGAGAGGCTGAATCGGAGACATGTTTAACATGCACGACAAGCACTTGGGACTGGACACTGCTTGCTTGCTCACTGACAGGAATATGGTATCATCGACACTGCACACAAAGGAACGCATACCTCAGCGTTTTTCCTCTTGCTTTGCGAAGCGTGGTCTTCCAGCGAAAGACAGCATTTGCAAGGTATCTCTTAATGGCGGTGGCGCCAGCTGTCGACGGGCCGCATCCGGATGGTTCAGCTGAGGATTCAAGCGGCATTTCTTTTGCCGCTCCCACATATGAATCCAGGTGTGCAGTCTCAGTTTTGTTTGCGCAAGCACGTGTTATTTCAGCGAAACCGGCCCTCAAGGAACATATAATATGACGGAGCCAAGTCTCTTGGGCCGCAACTTGAACAGCTTGCGCCCCTCGACGTGGCAGGCAAAAGCTACCCCTAGGCTCCGAATAGGCAATTTACTACTTTTGACTATAGGCAAGTTAATTTTTAACTATATAGTTAATTTTTGTTGAATTACCTATTACCTATAATAGTTAATTTTTAACTATTAAACTATGGTTAATTTGCATATTTCGCATCGGGGGGCTTGTCGGGCAATGATCGGCGGCAGCTTCTTTTGGCTTCGGCAGCTAGGCGACTGGTGGACTTCGTAGAGCCGTGCCATGCAGCCATGGCTTTGAAAGTCGAAGGCGGACGACAGTTGCAGCTGGTTTTCAGCCTCGCAGCAGAAGATGCTAGACCCTGCTGGCTTGCCCAGACGTGCTGGAGGACTCCAGATGGAAGCCCTGGCAAGCCGGCGACGAGGAGAAACGAAAGCCCAAAGCGAAAGCGGTGGCCAAAACAAAAGCCAGCGTGAAGGCCGAACCAAGGGCCGAAGCGAAGGCCAAAGCGAAGGGCAGAGTGTGCTGCAGGGCAAAGGCTCCAAGCCTCTGGCTTCAGCTCGAAGGTGGGGAGCCTGGCGGTTACAGCGACTTTGTAACAACAGATCCGCGAAGGCTACCTGAGTAGCGACGAAAATCATGATCAAGGCATGCTTCTAGAAACTATAGTAACTATATCTTTGAAGCTGCATTCGATGCCGTAGCCCTTTTCGGTTTAAGCCGGGGCATGCGGGACCTGCTGCCGCCCTGCAGGAGGCCGGCGCTTCATCACGCTTCAAGCCCCACAGCCCAGCTAGCAGCCAATATTCTCGTCTCGAAACAAAAATCGAAAGCCCAAAACCCGCCAATGTTTCCTTTCCAAGGCTCTTCCAAACCACCAGAAAACAAAAACACACACACACACACACACAAGCTCTCCAGACCAGCTCCCATGCGGGAGGCTGCTGGCGAGGACGGCTTCATCTCCAGACCAGCTCCCCAAGAAAAGATGCTGGCGATGACAGGCTGCTGGCGACGACGGCTCTCCAGACCAGCTTTCGGGGAGGCTGCTGGCGAAGGTACGAAAGGCCTTCTCCAGACCAGCTCCCTGGAAGGCTGCTGGTGGGCTCAATGAAGAAGGTCCCATACCAAAAAACAAACCTTCCAAAGCCAAACCCTCATCCCTAACTCTGCACCTGTCAGGCCGGCGGGTCCTTGGACACTGGTGGCTCCTAGACCGAGGCTCGTAGCTCCTCTGAGGAGGATTCCGAGAAGGACTGCCCGACTCGAGAAGAAGCGGAGGCTGCAAAGGCGGCTGCAAAAGCCTCGCCAGGGCCGCCGGAGAGGACGGAAGCAGCAGAAGCACTGCCGCCAGAGAGCACGGCAGCAGAAGGACCAGCTGCCCCTGAGGAGGACGAAGAGCAACAGAAGATGAGGGCAAACAAGGAGGAAGAGAAACTGAAGAGGAGGTCGACCAGGAGGCTGCCAGAGCTCGCGAGAGGGACTACGAGAAAAAAGTCAAAGACTTGAAAGAACGGGAGCAGGCTGTGAGGAAGAAGGAGCAGGAGCTCCGTGACCGTGCACGTACCCCAAGCGAGGAGAGCTCCAGCCGCAGCGACAGACCACGATCCCGAGATCCCCGAAAAAGGCCGGAGAGGCGAGCTGCTAGTCCCTCCCAGAGCAGCAGAACCACTCCGAAGCCGGAGCTCCACTTGACACCCGCCTCCTGGTGCTGGTGCCCACGGGTTGGCGAACACATGTGCCGCAAGTGGGTTCAGTCCCGATGGGCACTGGTTCAGCATCTGAGATCCAAGCACGGACTCTCAGACGAAGCGTCCGTGCAAGAGGCTGATGCGGCCTGGCAACTTAAGGAGCTCCAGCAAATGGAGCGATCCCGCTCCCCTCGCTCGCCTTCAGATTTGGGGAGGCCGGCTTCGCCAAAGGGGCTGCCACCAGAGGAGCGGGCACTGCGGTCCCAGTCTGTGGAAGTGGTGGAGCCCAAACAAAGCACGGCAGCTGCACCGATGCCAGCTTTCGAGGTGCTGTCCTGCATGTTCCGTGTGGCGGACCGGGTCTTGGAGATGGAGCACCTCTAAGCAGCTGTAGAGAGCAGGCTCCGGAGGGCGCCAGAATCCTATGGCACTACAGCTGTAGGACACGAGGCGCCAAAACTGGTGGAGCAACTCATGCACTGTGGCGAGCCTGAAAAAAGCAGCGTGTGTTTTGGGGAGGGTTTAGGGTTTTAGGGCAGGGCCTGACGCTTCGAGTGCCTGTGAGAGGGAGAGCGGGCAGGGCCTACCGTCTGAAAATCCTTGTGCCTTAAACCCGAAAGCCCCAACCGAAGCCTTCAACCTGAAACCCTGCACCCCTAAAACCCTCAACCCAAAAGCTAGGCCCTACAGCTCCGAGGCCCTCGAGACGGAAGCCTAAACCTGCAACCCTCCAGCAGCAAACTTCGAGCTGCGGCTCGGGCCGAGGCAGGCCCAGGCTAGGAAATTTTCTAGTCGAGGCAGGCCCGGGCCTGTGCCGGCCTTGAAATTTTTTGGGGCCGGCTCCGCCCGGCCTGGGGCCGGCTCCGCCGGCAGCGGTAGTTTAGCGGTAATTTCGACGAAACTACCATTCCTAATGCGGTAGTTTAGCGGTAATTACTACTGAACTACCAGTAGTTTCTGTGGTAGTTTCGACTCTGGTAGCGGTAGTTTCGTGGTAATTTCAATTCCCTCAGCGGTAGTTTCGCGGTAATTTCCACTGCAGAATGGTAGTTTCCATGCCGTACTGCTACCGTACTACTACTGTACTACTACTATAATAATACTACTACTACTACTACTACTGTACTACTACTGTACTACTACTGTACTACTACTGTACTACTACTGTACTACTACTGCACTACTACTGCACTACTACTGCACTACTACTGTACTACTACTGCACTACTACTACTGTACTACTACTGTACTACTACTGTACTACTACTACTACTACTACTACTACTACTACTACTACTACTACTACTACTACTACTACTACTACTACTACTACTACTACTACTACTACTACTACTACTACTACTACTACTGTACTACTATTGTACTACTACTGTACTATTACTACTACTACTACTACTACTACTACTACTACTACTACTACTACTACTACTACTACTACTACTACTACTACTACTACTACTAGTGCTACTACTACTGTAGCATTACTCTATGGGCAGCGGTAGTTTCGTGGTAGTTTCGATTCTGGCAGCGGTAGTTTCATGGTAATTTCGATTCTGGCAGCGGTAGTTTCGTGGTAATTTCGATTCTGGTAGCGGTAGTTTAGCGGTAGTTTAGTGGTAATTTCGATTCTGGTAGCGGTAGTTTAGCGGTAGTTTCGTGGTAATTTCGATTCCCCTAAGCGGTAGTTTCGCGGTAATTTCGACTAAACTACCACTGCCTTTGCGGTAGTTTCGCGGTAATTTCGACAAAACTACTATAGGGTTTGCTGCTCGGGCCGGAAATTTTTGGCTCCAGGGTAGCCGGCAACTGACCCGCCAACAGCCAGCACTTGGCGTCGGAGCTCCTTTCCAGTCTCGGCCATGAAGAGGCCGGCGGCTCGAAGCTCTGCGCCGGCTGTCAAAAAGAAGCCTGCGACTCCGACGGCTCGTGCTCAAGGCTCGCGCCCGGACAAGGAACCAGGGACCACTCGTGCCCCCAGCTCACCGAAGCCTGCGAAGACAGCAGCCGAGAAGACACCGGAAGAGTCACAAGAAGAGTTGCTGCAACAAAGACCCAGGGAAAGCTTGGGCGCTTCACCCTCTGACTCAGTGCTTGGCAACTGCGAAGTCTCTTCCGAAGCAGAAGCTCTTGATTGCTCCAGCAGGTATGCTTCTGGATTGGGATAGCTTTTCTTCAGAGAAGAAGCTCAGAATCTTGAAAGAGCATGCTTGCAGACAGCCGCCAGACTGGCTTCCGACCCCAGACTGGCTCAAGAGCAGCCCTGAAGAGCAGCAACAAGGCGATTGACGAGGACAGCAGCCGCGGAAAAAGAAGCGAGACTGTCGCCCTCGTTTAGAACACGAGCACCGTCTCTTCAAAACGAGAAGCTCCGGATACCCCCTGAAGCCCAAACGATTGCGGCCGTTCCAGCTGAAGCAGTGCCTTTCTCTACCAGAACAGTTTGTTGATTGGAACGTCTAGCGTGTTGACAAAGCATAGTGTAATCAGACAAATGACTTGACACCTTTGGCTTTCTCAGAGCCATGCAGGCGGTCCTTGAAGGCCACAGTCCCAAGTGAGTCGTGTAGCCGGGGTCGTGCATGTAGTAGACCTCCAAGACCCGATGGAGGATGCAAGCGCAAAAACAGTTCTGCTGCTTATCGTCCACCTGGTGATGCCTTGATTGGCGCCATTCCGCAGCAGTTTTGTTCCAGTGTTCCCTCCCCCCCGCTGCTGTCTTAGACAGCATGGATCGTGATCGCTCGCGGTCGCCCTCTGCGAGGGCGACAGAGTGGAGATGGTGCTGGATGCACTCGCTGGACACTCTCGGCCGTTCGCATCTTGCTTGAAGCCCGAAACCCTCAACGTAGTTACTTTTTTCCTGAACCCCGCTGAGGATATGGTGGTGGCAGTGGTGGCCACACGGCCGCGTTGTCACCAGAGATCGTGACTCTCAAGGAAACATCACAGAGTCGGAACCGCGAGGAACCAAGCGACGCCTGGAAGAGTGAGCCGAGTGCTTTTGAAGCGTTTCGATGCCTTTGCCACCATTCACGGTGGACCCGGCGGGGCTGCAAGAGGAGTGAGTCTGAGTGAATCCTGCCTCTGACACGGCGTTGGAAATGCTTCAGAATTGGCTTTCGCCACTTTAGTGGGACTGCATGAGGATCCGAGCTTTTGTTGGAAAAGAAAGGAGACCAATTTGTTTGCTGACCCTGTGCAGGTTCAGAAATCCGACCTGGCTTCTGGGTACTCTATACACATGCGGCCGTTTGTTGCGAGTCTGCGTTGACAGCTTCTGGTTCAAGCTTGCAGCTGTAATTGAGAGCCCAGGTCATGAGCAAACGCCATATGGAGTTATATACTACAGTCTTCGTGTCATCTTTTCAGCTTCCACTCCTAACTCGTAAACCCGCGGCTCTGCAAGCATGCAATGAGCGAGAAAAAAATCCAAGCAGTCCGACCAAGTTCGGCGGAGTCTCAGCTACTTCATGCTGAGATTGCGGAGGGTGGCCTGCGACTGTCAGGCAAGTGAGCCTGGGTCTTTCCCAGATCAGCAAGCCCGGGCTGAGCTTAGAAGACTCGGGTGCCGAAGCAGTGCAGCCGACTGCACTCCTGGCTGACTGGGAATCTCAAGCCCGGCCGCCATTGGAGGTTGAACAAAAGATCGAAGGAAACTTCAGCACAGCCGCTGAGCATGGTGCTCCGGCGGGGCGAGTGCACCCAATGCCCCAAGCTCCGGTTCAATGCCTTCGGGGCCTGGGTGCTTCATGCAGAATGCAACCAACGGGCTTTGGAAGCTGCCTTTGCTACAAACCCGGCCAGACCCATATCAAAGGAGCAGCGTCTTGGAGGCTTGCAAGGCTCGGCCCCATTGAAGCGGTCAAGCATGAAGCATCCAGCTGCTGCCCTGCCTGTGCTGCAGTTGTCGTCCATGCTGCGACTGCCATCCCTGCTGCAGTGCCGAAGGAAGGTGATCCTTAGGAGCTGCACAAGTGCGGCTGCAGCAAGTGCCGCAGTCTCGTGTGATCGCTGATCGTGGTCACAATCGTTATGTCCGAACAGAGGACGGTAAGATTTACCAAAAGAAACCTTGAAGCACTCGTCTTGCGACTGCGTGAAAAAAGGGTTCGCACCGGGGTTCAAGGGTTTACCTTGGGGCTTGAGCTCTTATTTTAACTATTAAAAATTGTTAATTTTTAACTATTCCATAGTTAATCTTTTAACTATAGGCAATAGTTAAAAATAGCCTATTGCCCTATAAATAGTTAATTATTGCCTATAGGTTGTAAATTGCCTATTCGGAGCCTAGGGGTAGCCAGCAATTGCCATCGATGAAGCGATGGCAGGCACTGATCCCTGCATCAATATCCTCATGCCACGCGGCATAGATAGTCTTGTCCAGGATCTTGATATTCATTGCCAATGCACGAGCTGTCCTAGGATACTTGACGACTTTGGTACACCGATAACCGTATTACTGAATTTACTATGAACTGCATATGGAGCGTCGTAAGACCAGGCGCATTGACAGCACGTACCCAGACCCCCGGGCGGATCTACATTTTGGATCCACCTTAGTGCGCGGATCCAGTTTTTAACAGGGGGTTCTAGATTTTGTTGTGTCACGCGAAATGCGAGTTTTTGGCAGATCTTGGATAACAGTATACACGACGGCTCTGCACGCCAAACGTCTGTCAGTTGGCTCAAAGATTGTGGCAAAAGAAGAAGAAGCCTAAGGCCCTAAATATGAAACCTTTACAGACCTCGCCCTAAAACCTGTAGTGTGTTGGAAGGAACACCTCGAAACTCACGAAAACCATAAAACAGGAGGAGTCGTGAACATAACTCTAAGAATAATGCATATACTGCGAAGGAACACCGGAAATATCGAATGGCTGTGCAGCCTCGTCCTGTGTTGAAGCCGTAAATCACATAGTCCGTCGTCGTCGTCGTCGTCGGCCGTTGTTAGTCCGTCGTCCGTCCGTTGTGGTTTTGCGATGAAAACTCGCTCCGGCAACCGCTCGATATCTGGCTGGCTGGCGAGGGTCGACTGTGGCTTTCTTTTGTGGGTGAAGGGCGAAGGGTATATAGGTTAAGCTTGCCTTTGCGACCGTACCAGCCTAATTTAAAGACACTAACATTATATATGCGCCGTATATTGTACTTACTTACTGGATGTGGGTCTCGGATGTGAGGGTTTAGACAGCTAATTGAATGGATACGCCCCCGAACCTAAAGCCTGAACCCTAAACCCTAGGACCCTTTAATGTCGGAGCTTGTCGAGGTCGGCCAGGTCCACTTGAAGTCAACTGGGCTCGTCTCTGGGGCGGCGGGCTTCAGGGCCACGTTCGCGGGTTTGAGGGCTCAGGGTTGAGAAGTTTCAGTGTTCAGACTTCAGGGCCCGCTTAGTGCTGCCATGCCTCCGAAGAAGCGGCCTGCTTCCGCGATGGCGGGTGATGATGAAGAAGAGCCTCGGAAGAGTCGGAAGGGGTTCAAGGAATGGCACAAGCTGCGAGATGCTCTGTTGCCCTTCATAGACAAGCGGTTTTTTGCTTCGTACCACACGGATCGTGCAATCGCGAAGATCGACAAGAAGAAGCTGTGCTCTCCGTTCTTTGTGATCAAAGTATACAGTACAGGCTTGTTTTGTTATAAAGCTTATTCTGTAGATAGTGGCTGGGTTTTGTGCTGCTAGAGTGCACTCGAATCAAGGCTCTTCCAGGGCATCTTGAACAACTGCAGACAGTTGAGTCCTACGTGGAACTTTCCGGATACCGTCATCAAGAAAGCCTTGCTAGGGGTGCTAAAGCACGAGGACAACATCTACTGTTGGGTTTTTTTGGTATTGATCCTATCGGTCTCTCTCTCTCTCTCTCTACATGTGCACACCTTACTTCTATCTACTGTTATTGTCCGCATGCGAGAGGACAAAGCACGTTTGGCAGAGCAGATTAAAGAAGCCGATCGGGATGCATGGTCAACAACCAATTCCTTACGACTCAGTGCTGCTTTCCGACACTACTCGCAAGCCACCCTTCGCCAAAGAGAATGGGTTCCAAAGGCTGGGGTTGAGGGAGGCCAACCAAATTTAGTTGGGCATTAGCTATATTCATTAGGGCCCTTCCGTTCAGGCACACAAACCTCTCAGAAGATTGGCTTCAGATGAGCCCACGGACTCAGACGGGTTACTGGCAAGCAGCGAGATCAGAGCCGTGCGCCACCGAAGGCACAGCCGAAGGCACAGCCGAAGGCAGAGAGCCGCAGGATGAGGTGGCCTGTGAAGACATGGACGGGGAACACGGAGCAGATGATGTTAGCGGCAGTGATGACTCCAGCTCAAGCAGCAGCAGCAGCAGTGACAGCAGCACCAGCACCAATAAGATGTCTGGCCCGGAAGCCGACAGTCAGCCCGACCATGAGCCCGAGAAGGAGCCTGCAGACAACGAGCCCGCAGATAATGAGCCCGCAGACAATGAGCCCCCGCCAAAAGTACAGGCAAGCAGCAGCAGCAGCAGCTCAAACGCACAGCATGGTCTGTCTGACCTTTGGATGATTTCTTATAGCTAGATCCTCTTATATATATGCTTCCTATTACTGTTGCATATAGTTAGCAGCCGATTCTTGAACTTTGGAACCATCCTTGTAACAAACGTTGCATCTGATCCTAGTGGCACTGCAGTCCCATCAACTCTAGAAGTTGAGATACATTATATTCCAGTCTTGTGGCAGCTGCATCATCGCGATCCCGCCCAGGAAACAGCGGCGGCTTTCCTGGCCAACGATTGGTTCTTGAACACGCTGGATGGGATGATGGGCGGCTTTGATCCATCGGCTAGTGGTGCGAGTTACTCGGCTTTCCTTTGGAGTCGGCTTGGGATCCTTTAATTCGGATTGGAACTAAGCTATGGTTTCCCCAATAGGTTTCGTGTGCCTGTGCTGGGCTCATTGATCCAGGTTTGGGTGGGTCGCTTGCCTGTGGAGGGCTTCAAGTGCTTCAAACTCCGAAGGTTTTGTTGCTCTGCAGGGCCACGTAGCAACCCCTGGGTTTAGTCCTGGTGTAGATAAAGAGACGATAGGGATATCTAGCCATGTTCGGATGCGGCGAGCTTCTGTGATGGCATCAAGAGATTCGGGCGAATCTCTCGACGATGAAGAGGCCTGGCTACAGGAGTTGTTGGCCCATGGACGACAGAAACGCAGACTAAGACCCTTCGATCTACACCAGTCTTATGTTTCTGAGAATACTGTCTACTTGTTTACAGTGTGCGAAATACTAACTAAAGTATTCCTTGTGCTGCTTGGCCTCTGCAGCCTCCATCGAAGGACTGGTTGCGCCGCCAGACCATGACTAGTGCCCATAGCACCATATCCTCGAGCTTGCTTATTGGAGAAGACAGCATCTGGTGTGCGACATGTTTCAGACAACTATTGGAAGCTGAAAGTGCCGAAGCACTTGGCCGAGCTGCCTCGGATGAAAGGGGTCATCCAAGACATTATGGCTCAACCTGCTTTAAAACTGGACTTATTGCCGTCTCAAACACTTGCTTCCAACATCCTGCAACGAGCTCATACCGTCATACGTGGACTCCGTGACAATTGCAGTTTCAAGATCGGCTTGACTTCCAGCCCTTCGCACCGGTGGTGCAACGAAGATTATGGGTATCAGCACTCTTCAAAGCCTGCATGGGCTGAGATGCGGATTCTGGGTATTTTGGCATCTGCCGAAGCCGCCGGTTTTTTAGAAGCTGCTCTTATTGACCGGTGGCAATTGGACTCTCGATGCTTGAACTCTGCAAGCGGAGGCGAAGGGTTATCTTGCCAGGAAGGCCCCTGGTGTGTCTACGTCGTGGTGTCGAAAAGGTGATGCCAGACGGATGGAACCGGCCCGACGCAAGCTGAAAAAGGCGTCTTCGAAATCAAACTTTTAGGCCCTCTATTGATACCCCTACATTAAGGCCCAAAACCCGAACGAAACGAAGCCCCACAAATTAAGCCCCCATTCAGAACCTTCGAAATCAGCAATAATAATAATAAAGCAACACTATGACAATCATAATAAAACTAGCAATCAGGTGATTATATAGAACAACACCAAAAAGCCCGGCCCATCCATCAGCTTAATTCTATATCGCTATGTTCATCCGATAAATGATAACGATGTACGAGAAGCCATTACTCCTTCCAAGGCTACCTTTCGCCGACTCCTGGTCCAAGTCGACGCCGAGAGACGCAGCTGCTGGAGAGCCCAACCGTCGAGGAGCCGCCTCGGAACAAACGAAAAGCCGACGAAGAAGCAAAGCCCGAGAACAACAACAGAAAACCTTGTCTGAAGAAGATGAGCGCTTTTGTGGACGAGAAGGACAAAGACGCCGAGCAAGTGGGACTACGAGATGCAACGTGCCTGCCTCGAAAGCCAGACCGGCCCGGTGTTTTCTTCGAAGCCCTTTGTGAAAGAGGATGAGGTTTTCGTTCAATTCTCCGATGGTCTTATGTGGTCGGTTCCGCACCTCGTGCCTGCAGACCTAGAGAGTGGTCTTGGTTTGCCGGCCCCGACTGTCCCCCAGCAGAAGCCCAAGCCGACAGCCAGCAAGCGCAAACCGAAGGCCGACAAACCTATCGAGGACTATGTGTACTCGATAATCCGCTGCAAGTACTGCACGCAAGGCTCCAAGAACCCCCTGATCAAGGTCGAGGCTCGCGAGGATCGCCACGATGCCTCGAGCAAGTGGATTCAGAAGCTCCAGCTGGTCATCCGGACCGGCCTCAGTGTGAGGAAAGCGATGCACATCGCCATGACCTTCGCCGATTGCTATGTGTACATGAACTTGAATCCGGCGGAGATCAACTACAAAGGCTGTCGAGATGATCTATTGGCTCACAACCACGATTGGGAAGCTTCAGCTTTGGATTGGCAAACTGTCATTTCGCTTCGCTTGAAACACTTCCCGAGGTCGCAACTTGAATCGTCTTAATTAACCATGACTTGGTTGGATACATAGAAAGATCCTTTATTCAGACATATGTGTACATACACACACATACACACTTCGAAGCATGCATGCTGCACGCATATGTTAAAGAGCACACACATAGAGACAAGCTCACACCGACACACACCCACGAAACAGCACGCACAAGCACACATACACATATATGCCTTGCACTCATATCCACTCCCAGGCCGAAAGAGTCGCCTATCAAGATCGCGAAGCCCACGCAGACCCAGATCGTGGATGACCAGGCCAAGAACGAGCCGCAGGGAGATGATGATGATGATGATGATAATGCGGAGGGAGATGAAGAAGAAAATGGGGAGGATGACCCTGCAATAGATGCAGGTTTCTAGACACTCTTTGCATCTGCTGCTTTTGCTATGTACAACAGGAACTAACATCACCCTGAACCCTAAACTTCCGAAACCTTAATCCCCACAAACGCCACCTCTGCTCTGAACTCCATTAGAAACTAATACAACTCTGCTCGCTCAGGCTTCGCTGGGCTTGGCACGGCGGCTAGTGCTCTGCTTGGCCAGGAGAATGGGGATGATATGAGGTAGCGAAAAGGACCCAGAACTTTCCCGCAACCCCAAAAACCAAGGATACTTAGTCCCGAAAGACCCGAACACTCAAAGCCTTGACCCCGAGCCCGCATAAACAAGTTGCCCGTCGATCGCTTCGAAAGCATAGTGGCCGCCACGAGCAGCTTTCCTGAGGATTGTCGTGTTGGCTGAATCCCACAAACTTGATGATTAGTATAGCACCTGCGTACGACTGGTTTGGATGAGATCGGGGATCGTTGTAATTGCCTCGCTTATTGTGATCATAGCTATAGTCCTGTCCCCGCCTGGACCCCTGTAGGATTGCAACTGCATGTCCCGAAACCCACAACATTATGGAAACCGTGACTGCTTTGTTCCAGTGGATTCAGCGAGCTGTCCTCAGGTTTGGTGCAATAGTTTGCCACCGCAGACTACAGTCCTCGGGCCTCCAACTTGGGTAGGAGGTAGGATCTTTGGGGAGTATGGTACACATATACATATCTATGTATTAACTGTACTGAAACATTCGTCTGATAGGGTTTTAGTATCATCTAGTAGTTTGGGTGGCCTGGCTAGCTTCGAGGCATGATCAGATTTTCCTGGACGGCAGCCGCTAGGAGCTATAGCTGAGGATGGAGCTACTCTGGTTTTCGACCTCTAGCTACACGTGGGATTGTGGCCTTAAAACTTTATATCAGATGGTCGTTATTTGGACAGTACCAACCTCAACACCTGACCCCAACCTTGAGTCTCCACCGATGCAGCTCGATTCTGCCTGTCCGAATTGCAAAGCAATAACGCTGGATGGCTTCGAGGCTTCTGGGATACATGACTGTACGCAGACTGGTCTGATCTGTCATCCATCGAATATATATATATGTATCCAGCAGGTATTCTGCTGTGTGCTAAGCTGCTACACTGTCGCCGACAGTCAACAATGGTGAGAGTGCTAGCTACTATAGCTGCTTGTGTGTTATCGTACACTGTATATATATATATATACATATATATATAGTATATGCTTTACATGGCGAGACGTGGACATCTGTAGATGTACATATATATATATATATATAATCTACTAATAGGCTAATGTAGCATATACACCAGTCCATATCATTTAGATCTACCTACACAGCTTTCTCTTCCCTCTCATCCCTCTCTCTCTGTGTATATATAAACATATATATATACATATATGTAAGGCGAAGACCCAGAGGCCCAGAAGAACCTCATCCTCGCAAAACCCTCCCGCTTGAATGCCGTGCTCGCTTTATATTCCACCAGGCTCCAGAAAAGCTGGAGCCGCCAAGCCATCCGCAGATGATGTGCGAGCCACGTCGTAGTATGGATCCCTCGAAATCGATGTAAGCCTAGTCCCGATTTTGTAGAATTATATATATATATATATATATATGTATATATATATATAGTCGATATATATATATATATATATATATATAGAAGCGAGAGAACTATAGATCCTATATACATAATTAAAACCCGACCCGGATAATGTATGTGTGTACCCTCAACCCTCTTATTTCTGGATCCAGAATTGGACCCCCCCGAGGAATGTATCGCTTGCTATCCATTAATTATTATAATCCTCCTTAGTATAACCTTAACCCTAATCCCTACATTTCCAAGAATCCTCCCACACCTTATATATATATGTATGTATGTATGTATGTATGTATGTAAATATATATATATATATATATATAATAAAGCCTCGATCGGGGATCTGGAAACTATACGGGCTTGTATGTGTGTATATATATATATATGTTGATTGGTTACGATCGAACTAGATCCCGCAATCGAGCCCGCCTGCTGTTGTTTGGATCCAGAATTAGAGCCTCTCGTCTCTCATCCTTGCATTCTATTAACTGGATACCGCCTTTTTTATTGCCTTGGTACGGATATATATATATATATATATATATATATAGGTTTAAACTCAGAATCTGCACCCTTCCCTATATAGATATCAGATTGGCTGGCTATATAGGTATCCAGAATTAGATCCGTTCGCTCGTGGGCTATAATGGATCCACAATTAGATCCGTTAGCTACCTTCCTCGCAATCTATTAACTGGATACCACCTTTGATCTGAGCCCGACCGGCCCATGTAACCACAAACCATAACCCTAAGCCCTTCAGCCCTAAACCCTAAACTCTTTCTGTATGAGTATTTTACTAATAACCAATATATCGGTGAATCCAGATTTAGATACCCATGTAGGGGCTCTACTTTAAGGTTTGTGGGCTTCCATAGCCGACGCGAGGTGATTTTGACTTCATGATCTATGTGTTCGCAACAGCGGAAAACCGCAGAGTCTGCATGCTCGTCGAGTAGCAACGTACCAAGCCACTCATTGCTGCTGCTTATGCCAATAGGCAAGCTAGAGAGCTCCGGCAAAAGCAAAGCTGCACAATGAGGTGTCGAAGTAGATCCCCGATGAGCCCCCCAATGAGCCCCTCTAGGGTATGGTGGATGCTGTCGTGTCCTATAAGTAGGCAATGAACAGAATGAGGTATCAAACTGGATCCCCAATGAGCCCCCGAATGAGGTGTGATGAGGTGTCACGAGCCCAAAAAGTCCTGTATCGAACATATATTAGCTCATATATACTTATTATATTGAGATCAATCAGACCCTCTGGAGGCTCCACCTTGTCCTGTATGTATTGTATATGATATGCTGATGCATGCTGCTATGCCCCAGCTCGCAAGCTACGTATAGTGCAGAGATCGACAGGCTTCGGCAGATAGCTTCTAGCTATCATGGCTGAGTCACAGCCCCGCATCGACTCCATGGACGCCCGCGAAACCCTAATCCCAGACACCCTCGTCACCGATCGCCCAGAAGCTCCCGCAGACACGGCATCGGCACCAGACGCCGCCGGCTGTGACAACAATAATGAGCCAAGTGACGCCACCAACGGCGAGGAGCAGAAGCCAGCAGACGCCACCAGCGGCGAGCAGAAGCCAACAGACGCCGCCAACAACGAGGATAAGAAGCCACCGGCAATGGCCCCGGAATCTATTCATATCGCGATCGAGAACTATGCCAACAGCATCAACAGGGACCCCAAGGAGGTGACGTTATCCATGCTTGAGGCTACAAAGGAAGGCTCCCTCTACTGGGCCACGGTCAACACAGACATGTCGGCCCGTGGTGCCACGGCACAATCCATGGGCCGTGCCATCCGCTTCAAAACGGACGTGAAAACCCTTTATGGCCTACTCCTAGATTCCTACAAGCTCGAGTTTAGGAGGGCCTGGGCATGCTCCCGGGACTTTACCTTCGCCACGACTACCCGCAGCACCGTCAATACATTTCGCAAAAGAAAGGACGAGCTCGGCACCTACAAGACCTTCCTTGTCAGGTCCTAGGCGGGGTCGATGAACCCATCGCCGTGCAACAGGCGAAGAACTACACTCAGATGTGCTGCCGTGACGACCTCAAGGCCGAACCCAAATAATCAAGCCTAGCCTCGCACAAAGAACTCAAGACCCCCTCCCCACCCGGAAGCCTAGACTCTTAGACCTTATATATCTATATAGGAGCCGATTAGCATTGAAACGGCGCTAGACCCGGAGCCTAACAATAAGCCCTCAGCCCGACATTAAGGAGCTTCAGTTCCCACCCACTACACCCTCAAGGACCCTAGAATGTACAAATACACTATACCCTTCAACTTTCAAAATGTGTTCTAAGAAACCCAAAACCTACAACTGCCAATCAGGAACACTGTGTGGTCTACAACGCCTGACTGAAAGCTGACACATACCTGTGGGTGGAGCAGCTCCTGACCAGGAATGGACGAGTACTGTGACTGTCGAGGTCTCGGAGCCGGTTAAAGGCTCATGGTCTGAAAAGGTCCAGCTCTCGAAGGCTATGCGATGCTACGCGGCGGAGAACGGCAAGAGGTTGGTTGATGTGACCGAGACCGAAGTGAGGAACTCGGAGTTGGGTGTGCAAGGCTGGGCTGCTTTGTTCGAAAAGACTCCAGGAGCCCAGCCCAAGCCCGGCGGGGATGGCAGCAATGCCGGTGGGGGCAAGGGCGGCAAGAAGAGGGGTTTGGAGCCGAAGCCGATCGACACTGACCTCCCGCCGGCGCCTACTACCGAGAATCCTCCGAATCCGAGCAAGCGGCCAAGGGCGAGCAAGAAAGAGAAGGAGGTCAAAGAGCTCTTGCCCAGGAGCAAGCGAGCGACAATGCTATGAGCACGATCACGATCGAGTTGGGCAAGAGCGATCCCGCCGCACGGCAGTGGGCGTCTGGGTTCGTGAAGAGCTACAAGGAATGCCGGGTCGGGGTGCTCGAGCTCTACGCCGAGAACCCCTTCTTTCAGTCCATGAAGGTGGCTGTTCTCTCCGCGAAGGAGCTGCAGAAGGTGAAGAAGGAGTACAAGGATCAGTATTTGCCGAAGCTTTGCGACTTCGTGAGTATGTTGGGGCCGAAAATCTCTGCTATGGCAGAGGCTAGTGTACAGATACAACAGATGGCCTGTGCCAAGAAAAATGCTTCCGAGAGTGTCAAAGCTAGCCCTGCCCCCAAGGCAAAAGGCAAAACCAAAAAAGCCCTGGCCCAATCGGCCTCCACGAGAAGCATCGGCTCAGTGTGATCGCCGTGCCATGCCTTGGATTTTCGAAGCTTGCCGGGTAGTGCCACAAGCAGCTGCATAGAGGATTCGTATGGACGAGTTTTATTTAAGAATATGGGGCATGGGGCTTAGGGTTGAGATATGCTTTAAGGTTTTAGGTGCTTAGGCTCGGATCGTTTCACCCCTAGGACTACTAGTAAGGTCTAGATCGTCATGAGTATAGTTATATTAACAATCCGGAACCCCGAAACCCCCCACAAACTCCTAGTAAATATCCTGGTTTACGGTTGACATCTTACTGCTCGGGTTATTATAGTCCTAATCCAAACCTTCCCTGGTTTATCCTGAGGATCCTGGCTGCTGCTTGTGTGGGTTCGTTCTCACACAATGAAAAAGTTGTGCTGGGAGCGGTGCTGGGGAACAAAGTTCCGGGGCAACGCCGTTGAAAAGTTAGTTTCGATCTGTGAGTGACCATCATGCACACAGCGGTGCAAGCCGCACAATAATTGCATCGAGGTTTGGCTCATGTAGGAACCGGATACATTGGATACATGTACGTATGGTGAGGATGATAACTACTTTGTGCGGTCCAGTTTAGGGTTTACGATTTAGAGTGTTTAAGTTTGAGGTCAAGGGTTTTAGGTGTGGTGTTTCGGGAGCTCACACTCAAGGTGTACGTGTGGTTGAGGCTGGAAGGTTTAGGTTTAAGGCTTATTATAGAGCGGGCTAAATGCCCTGGGACGGAGTATGTGCATATATATTTGTATCGTAGCACGGTGGGGTGTCCATGGTCGATGAGCTTCAAACGTGCTCGTGCAGCAGACCAAACCCAAGGTTCCTGTTACTTTGGTCTCAATGAGTATGAAGACCCGTTGCCTAGTGAAGGCGGGGACATCGAGGCTGCTCAGAAGTTCCGACGTCTGCTGGTCGAGAGGTTATTGGATGGTTCTGCTACGGCAACCGACACTTGTCAGCTTGCTTACTGGCACGTGGCATCAGGGGGTGAGGGTGCTGAGGATCTGGCTTTGAACCCTCGGTCCGCTAGTCGTCACGCAGCTGAACATCTGAGGTCAGGGACTGTGTGCAAAACTCTGCAAAACCTGGAGAATGATATCCCTGAATCCTCTATCCGAATCTAACACTCCATTGATAAAGTCCCTGGTCCTTTCTCGTAATTTGCCCCAGGTGCCATCTGAGTAAAGAATTCCCGGAGCCTGATGTGGAAATGGTTTCAGTTCCGATGCATCTGAAGAAGTCTGCTGGAAGGACCCTCGTACAGCACCCCACCCGTGTGACTTCGATCATGATACGCAATGAGCTGAAGGAGCTTGGTATTCTTGAAGGCACAGCATCTCGTGAGATTGTGCAAGACTTCTTGAAACACGACGAGGAGCTAGGGGATCTATACGAACGCCATTGTGTCACGATCGAAGCTCTCCGCCAAGGTTTCTCGCGAGAACACATCGTTCCTCTATCGGTATATTTCGACGGGCTCCAGTATTCCAAGAACGAGAACTTTTTGGGGGTTTTATGTCACCAACTCACGCACAAAAAAGCCAAGGCTTGTTTGGTTGCTACGTACCCCGACAGCACATAGTAGATTTTATGTTATATTTGTCGCCTGTACATGCGCTTATGCATGTACGTGTATGTATATGCATATGTACAAGTACATGTGTATGTATATGTATGTTTGTACATAGCCCTGCTACTGAAACTTACGGTCTGGAGTGCGAAAGTCTATATGGGTATACGGATGTTGCTATGTGTGTGTGTGTGGGGGGTTTTTATTGTATATACATATATATATATATATATATGTATGTATGTGTGAATATAAACACCACCTACAGAAGTACATAGACTCGTGCGTTGGTTGTCCTACGTGTTCTGTATATAATGTAGGTTGTGTCCTGGCTGAAGCCAGTACATACCGCAGATGTGTTCACGACAAACACAGGATTATCAGAACTTTGTGGTTGTGGCTGCAGAGGCTGGTGTTCCGTGTTTCCATTATTGGAAGCTTTCAGGCGAGATTTGAGTGAACAACATCCGGATTTGAGATTGCCGATCATTGACTTCAAAGCTAACTGGGCTGCTTTGGTCGAGATAGCTGCTTTGAGAACGTGGTCCCATAATCATCATGCCTGTCCTTGTTGTCTGGTCAAGAAAGCACAGCTGCCAAACATTGATGGTTTCAGTGCGAGATCGTGCCCATTCCCGTTGTATGACAAAAGCAAGTACGAAGCTACTTTGTCGAAGAACTTCAAGGACCTTTGTTCTAAAACACTAGATAGCTTACAGGCTTCATGATGTTTTAGGTATTTTTCGCCACTCATAATTCGTTTGTGTCGGGTCGCTGGATTCCGCATAGCACCTTATGTTCACGTACGTCCTAATTAATATGTCTATGTAGTCGTCAACAACGGAGGAGGTCACGATTCCGGATGTGGATGTTCAACAGCAGATCTCGAAGCTGTTGCACTATCGAAAAAAAGGCCGTGGCCGCGGACGCTGCTTGCTGAAAGCATTCCAACAGCTAGGGCTTCCGAAAATGGCTAGATTGGAGCCTTCTACACTGTTGCCAGATGTGGGGTCCTTCGAGCAGCAGCAGTGTCCATTCAGTTGCATCTTTTATGTGGCTGGTGAACACGGCCGTGTGTTGCACGTGTCTCCGCTTTTGCAAATCCCTGGAGTCAGCTTGAGTTCTTGGTGCATCGACTTGCTACATACGTGGCATTATGGACCCATGTCTACTTATCTGACATTTGCTCTTCGTGCTTTGCTGAGCACAGAGATCTACAAGCCTGGCAATTCAGCGGTTCTAGACAAAGAAGAAAATGACAAGCTTTCTTTGATGGCCCTCAAAGCGGAATTGTGGATGTTCTACAAGCACAGACGTGCCACAGACAAGGAGTGGAGCAAGAAAGGTTCTGAGGTGGGGAGGAAAAGGATGATACAAGAATAATGATATAGTCGTGATTCTAAGCTTTGATGAGTAGTTTATGTGGTGCCCGAAGACCCGAAGGCTTATATCGGTCATTAAAGTTTAAACTACAACAAACTTAAGTGACTCTGTTAGAGGTAAACATCGCCAAATAACGAAATAGCCAGCATAGGCTGCTATTTAGTATTCGGGTTTTTGGGATAGCTGGACTAGAGATCGAGGGATGTTTGTCCGGAGCCCAAATACAGTAGAAGCCGAAAAGTTGGAAACCCAATAGCCTCAATCCTTAAGACTAATGTATAAGGAATCCCAGCACTATTTGGCCTTAATCAGGTTTCCAACTTTATGGGGCTCACAGTAGTTTGCTAGTGAATAATTAGTGTAAAACTTGGTAGCCCTTTGGCCAAGGGCGAAAATTATTTATGGATGGGGCCGTTGGCATGCGACAAGGATCATTCATGTCAATCGCACCTTTTCGGATCTGCTTGCGACTTTGAGTGGCAGTGGCTACTTGCGACTACGACTGGCGACTACAACTGACTGATTGGCAGTGGAATGTGATAAATGTTCGACGAGCTATGCAATATTTCTGCTTGGTGCATTAACACTTCAAAGAGCCACAGCCAAAAAAGACTGCGACTTCAGCGGCCGGTTGTCAGGGTGGCAGAGGACCAGCCTGCCGGTCGGGATCATAGATTCTCATAGATGGTGTTTTGCGACTCAAGGCACTCAACTTTAATCTGGCCTCTTCGTGGGACACGAGGTGCGACTCCCTGTAGGAACCATTCGCAGCCTGACAGTTCAACAAACGAGCAATGGACAATGGTTCCAACAATAGGGTCCCTGCCTGCAGCGGGTGGCCTTCGAAGTCAAGACGACCCGACCTCGATCCACAACTGCAGGCAATCAACTCAGTGCAATGGCAAGCTTCGGAACAGCAGTGGCAGTGTTTTACGACTGTATGAACGTAACGACTGGCTTCTGAGTGTTGCTTTGCAACAGTCGACTTTAGGATGGACAGTACCCACGGGCTGGTTCACGACTGCAAACTAAGAAACGGTCGTCTAAGTTTACTACGACTATTGTTGACTATTTCTTGGACTTGCTGCACATACCAGCCAGTGGGGCCGACTACTGCAGTTGCCTCTGACCCCAACAACCGCAATCATGAGCTCGACTGTTGGAGCTCACTCGTTCCCCAAAAACCTACAAGATACGCCCTCTGTACTCTGAGCGATGACGACTGCAGCAGCCACAAAGCGAACGAGGTCGCTGCTGTCGTTGAGAGTCACCGACTTCGAGCTCCAACTGAAAGGCCGGCGAGAAGGCGCCGGAGCGCCCTCGAGGATTGTCCACTTCGACTCGGGCAGACGAGCGATGTGCTTCAGCTGCTGCACGACGGCTTTGTGTTTCTCGTCGAAACGACTGGTCAAAGAAATGACCCTAACTTGGCCGGTGCGACTGCTCGGCAGATACGTCTTGGCACCCAACCCACGAGTCATGTCTGTCTTCCGCACCACTGTTGCACCCAAAGCGACGACTGGGAGCTCCAAGAGTCCGAGCGACTTTCGGGTAAACTCCAGGTGCTTGTCGACTATGATGCACGTTGGGGTGCCCAGTGCAAGCATCTTCACCAAAGCCATTGCCGTGAGGGATGCACAACTCTGGATGAAGCAGCTGCTGCTGGCGACTCTCTGCACTGGCAGGGCCTCGTCGCAGGCGTTGAGAATGCGACTGAACTTGGTGTGCCTGAACTCTCTGGCCTGCTCGACTTGCGACTGTGTCGTCGGCGCTGGTGCGATCGACCGTCCCGGTCGTTCAGCAGGCTTGTCGTAGGCCTGCTTGCCGACTGAACGCAAGTGCTTCTGCTTCTGGCTTTGGGCGACTTTTCTTTTTGTGTTTTTGTCGAAATCGCGAAGCGCCTTGCTCCATGCCGACTCGTCGTCCATGTCCTGCATCGCAGCACGGAGGTCGCCTACGGAGCCTCCGAATATGGAGGGCGCTTGCCCTCCACGCTCCTTGGCACGTTCTAGCAGCTCTTGAGCTGCTCTGTCTCGACTGCGTTTCAAGGCCACCTTCGTGTTCGACTTCTTGACCCTTTCGACTCCGGCGTCTTTGCGACTCTTGTGCAGGCAAAACCGCCTGCCGTGAGTCTCAACCCAAGCTTCTTGCCACTGGCGACTGAGAGCCGTCAGGCCCCAGGAGATATCGCCGTCCTCGATCAAAAACAAAGAATCAAATGTGGTGTCTGGATGCCGGACAAATTATTGCCGCCAAGCATCGTGTAGGCTCTGCTGGACTTCAGTCTCCAGGCACCAATCTACTTGCGATTTTTGGCTTTGGTTTAGTGGTCTTGGGTTGTCATGAACCATAAATGGTTCTATTAGTCAGGAAAACGCGAGAATGCATTTTCCCAGGCCTGAGTAATGCATTTGGTGGTGCTGCAAGCATTATTCTGCCGTGCTCTCAGCCGGCTCGCTTGGTATTTTACAGTAGAAAACCATTGACAAATAGCACACAAAACCCATGGGTTTTTTGGTATTTGCAACAGAAAAACACTTGAAAATAGCAGAAAACCAATGGTTTTTTGTGTTTGCAATTGAAAACCACTGCAAACAGCAAAAAACTTATGTGCTTTGAATTCAAAACCATTGAAAATAGCAAAAAACCTGTGTTTTCTTTAGTATTTTCAATGGAAAACCATTCAAAATAGCACAAAACCTATGTTTTTCTGCATTTGCCATTGAAAATCATTGAAAATAACAAAAAACCTATGTGTTTTTTTGCTATGTTCAACGGAAAACCATTGAAAATAGAAAAAAGCAATTATGTTCTTGGACGGGGGTGTGCGGGAGCCAACCCCGCCTTGGCTGCAGCAGTTGCGAAAAAGTTTGGGCGGACTGTCGTGATCTACCACTATAGCATGTGTCTCTCCTGTCTTCACGTCCATACTGTTTGGGGTCTTAGCCGGCACTAATTTAATTGTTAGAGGGTTCGGGATTTACGGTTTCAAAACCAGGACTGCTTTTCGGGGAGGCGCACATCTTGGGCGAGGCCGAGTGTGGTTCCAGGACGATGGTGCAAGTCGCGACAGACAACGTGATGAATATGCCTGCCCTTCGATATGGAGTGGCTCCGGGGTTGCGCGAGAAGGTCTTCTGGCATGCGAAGGCGAAGGAAGAGGCGGTTAGCGTCATGGAGGAGATGTCGTTGTGCTGGCAGTTGGCCGACAAGCGCTTAAGGGCCGAGTTCGACCCGCAGTCGTTGCCCGCAGCTCAGTGAGTCGTCATCGCTCTGTTCCATAATTTGGTCTACGGTTGTAGGTTACCTGGATCCTTTGAAGAGCGTGACGTTGTGCCTTGAAGTCGAAATGTCGAGTCGGTCCTTAAACAGTCGTCGACGTTCTCGTCATAAGTTTCATCCAGAAAAGTACTGGCCGATGCCTTTAATAAAGACGATGCCTCAACCTCTTAGAGCTGATCCCGAAACAAAATTTGGTTGGGACATACATGACCAAGGCTTCTGGCCTTTAGATGCTTCGACCTGCCAACGTGGCTGAAGACTCTCCCGCAGACCGAGTCGGCCGAGCACTTGACAAACTCGCTGCGAATGTGTACCCGCCGCGTGTGCAACGCCTACGAAAAGTCGCAGTCGACCGGCATGGAACTTAGGCAGCAAGATACTATTTAAAACAACTGTGTCAGTCCAATAATAATATCTGGTCCAGCCCAACCTGGCTGAGGACAGTCGTCTCGTTGCTGAGCGCTTGGAGCATGCTGCCCTTTGCCTTGCCAAGAAGCACAGAGCCGAGATCCAGTCGGTTAAAGTCGGCATGTTCAACAACCTGGATGCATGGAGTTGTTTGCCTCAGTATCGAGAAGCACACAATTGCATAAGCATCCGTAACAAGCCAGACTCGTTTATGATTCATGACAACCCAAGACCACTAAACCAAAGCCAAAAATCGAAAGTAGATTGGTGCTGGAGACTGACCACAATTGCATAAGCATCCGTGACAAGCCAGATGCGTTTTTCAGGGCTGGAAAAATGCATTTGCCTGTGGCTATCGACCGACGGCTAGGTTGGGCTCTGGTCGGTCTCGCAGAATCTAAGGCTCTGTGCGATATTATTATTAAGGAAAGCCATAGAAACACAAGAGCATTTTCGAAAATCAAACGAGCATTTGGCCGTTTCCGACAAGCCCACAGCAAAGAGACACATGCCCATGCATTTTAGGGGGCTGGAAAATGCATTCGGATAGCTCTCCTTGCAAATTTAAAGCAGATCTCGTGCTGTGTCGAAGCAAAAGAAGAGGCTATGGGTCTTGCAAAGCACATCCAAATGCGATTATCGAAGCTGCGAAAATGATGGTTTTCAATTGGAAATACACAAAAACACATGGTTTTTACGGTTTTCCATTGGAAATACCAAAAAATAAATGGGTTGTTTTGCTATTTTCAACGGTTTAGAGTTAAAAAGACATAGGTTTTTTGCTATTTTCAATGGTTGTGAATTCTAAACACCAAAAAACCATGGTTTTCTGTTATTTTCCATTGTTTTCTGTTGCAAACACCAAAAAAACCCATGGGTTTCGTTGCATTTTTCAATGGTTCGCTACTGTAAAAATAGCAAGATAGCCGGCTGAGAGCACGGCAGAATAATGCTTGCAGCACCACCAAATGCATTACTCAGGCCTGGGAAAATGGATTCTCGTGCTTTGCTGACTAATAGAATCGTATATGGATCAAAACAACCCAAGACCACGAAACCAAAGCCAAACATCGAAAGTAGATTGCTGCCTGGAGACTGACCACTACTGCAAAAGCATCCGTGACAAGCCAGATGCGTTTTTCAGGCCTGGAAAAATGCATTTGCCTGTGGCTTTCCGCCGACGGCTAAGTGAGGCTCTTTCGGTTTCGCGGAATCTAAGGCTTCATGCGATATTAAGGAAAGCCATAGAAATTCAAGAAAGAGCATTTTCGAAAATGAAATGAGCATTTTGACCGTTTCCGACAAGCCCACAGCACAGAGACACATGCCCAAATGCATTTTAGGGGGCTGGAAAAACGCATTCGGACAGGTCTCCTTGCAAATTTAGAGCAGATTTAACGAGCATTTTGGCCGTTTCCGATCAGCCCACAGCAGAGAGACACATGCCCAAATGCATTTTCGAGGGCTGGAAAAATGCATTCGGATAGCTCTCCTTGCAAATTTAGAGCATCTGCTCATGCTCTGTCGAAGCAGAAGAAGAGGCAATGGGTCTTCCACATCACATCCAAATGCGTGTTTCGAAGCTGCGAAAATGATGGTTTTCAATTGGAGATACACAAAAACACATGGGTTCTTTCAATTTTGAATGGTTTTCCATTGAAAATACCAAAGAACACATAGGTGTTTAGCTATTTTCAATGGGGGTGCGAGGAGACCTTTTCTACTGTAAGGATTGTTTTTCTCTGCTTGGCAAAGACCTCCCTCACACCCAGAAGCCTTGCGATGAACGATTGAAAGACCTGCGTGAGAACTTTCATGTTCAACGAGTGAAACGGCAGTGGTGGCTCAGGCTTTGGGCCCATGAGCCGCGTCATGCACAAGCTTTTGTTGATGCTGTCCAGCGCACTAAGAGTGAACTTGAGGCTTTGTTTTGCGTGCGCCAGGAGCACACACAGCGATCGCTTGACATCGCCAGACACCACAGCCTCACTGACACTAAGGCGGTTCCTCGCTGCCGTAAGAGGGGCAAACAGCCGCTCACGCGAGCCGAGGTTGTGCTTCGCTCCGATGGTAACAGAGCCCCTAAAGCTAAGGCGAGGCCCAAAAAGGCCTGACAAATGCTGCTGGACTCGGAAACGAGTCTGGCAGAAACAGTGCATCACTCAGGCCTTCTTGAAGGCCACCAGACTGACATGAGTGATCGTCGTCGTCTGCTGGGTCTCCGAGGGGTCAAAGTCGGTGAGGCCGCCAACCCTGGGCCTCAGCTTACCAGCCTCAACACAGGAGGGGCTCCTGGCACATGGGCTTTTCTGAAGGCATCGGATGCAAGCAAGGCTCACATTTTGGCGCTGCAGGAAGTCAAGCTGCTCCCCACTGAGGTTTGCACCTTTCAGGCCTCAGCCAGTCGCGCTGGCTACTCGCTCTACCACCAAGGAGGGCCAGAGACCAAGGGTCGCTGGGGCAACCCTGTCGCTTGTGGCGGAGTTGCTTTGTTGGTGCCCAAGCTGTGGCCTCAGAAACCAGCTGGCAAGGGAGTCTACGGACGCTGCCAATGGGTAGCTGCTTGGGTCAAAGACTTGTGCCTTTGCTCGGTTTACATTCCTCCTGGTGAGGATGAAGCAGGAGCTCACATGTGTGCTCTCATGCACCGTCAACTGGGCCTCACTCGTTGTCGTTGGGCTGTGATTGGCGACTTTAATGAGATTCCCTCTGATTCTGCTGCTGCTGCGGTACTCGAGTCGTTAGGGGGTTCCTTGACTTATAGCAATCGCCCCACGCGGTGGCAAGGACAACGGTGTATTGACTGGGCTTTTGTCAGTCATCAAGCCTCCCTTTCTTGGCTCCACCAAGACACCCTTGCCGTGAGTGATCACGTTCCTCAAGTGTTTTCCTTGGAGATTGGCACTCCCCTCACTCATCAAGGACGTCTCAAACCTACACCCTCCTGGTCTAAGCCGCCAGGAGTCTCTACTGAGGACTGGAAGCTGGCACTCCACGTGAGCTGGGAGAAGCTCGCAGGCTCCTCCCTGTTTCAGGAACTGCAAGAACGCATTGGCTCGGGCCATAGGCAGGCACAACCTGAGTGGGACCTCTTCATGTCTCTCCTGGCAGTGTGCTACAAAGACGCCTTGGCTTCTTTTGCTAATTGTACTAATCCTGAGGTCTGTGCCTTTGTTAAGACTGCTATGTCTCGCCCAGGGGCCGCGCGCAACTGGAAGGGCAAAGTGTCTAAGCATCAGGTGGTGCCGCTCGCTTTGCGCAGAGCGGGCAGACAAACCAAGCCTATGGCAGAACTCAAGGCTGCCAATCGCTTGGGCCGTCTCTCAGAGCTAAGGACCCTCCTTCGCAGGAAAGCTCAGCATGGCCTCAGACCTGATGAGGCTAAGGTGCTCAGAACCCTGCAGTGCCGCCTAGACGCCCCAGCTTGCTGGAGCTCTCAAGGAGGCCTGCAGAGCCTTGAAACAGAAATCAAGAACCAGCAGGCTGCTCTTCACAGCAGTCAAGAGCAGGAGAAAACTGCTAGGCTCTACGCTTGGAGAACTCAGTTGCTTCAGGGAGGCGCCAAGGCTCTCAGTCGTTGGTTCAAAGGCAAGGAAGGCAACCAATGGTGCTTAACTGTGGCTCATGAGGGCGTAAACACCTCTACGCCTCAAGCTGCCGTTCAGGCCATCTCTAAACACTGGCTTTCCGTGGCTAAGGAGCAACGAGAGTTTTGGGACAGTCACAGTCCCGAAGAAGCTGCTGCTGTGCTGGTTACTGGTTTTCAAAACAGAGGTGGAGCCTTTAGGCCTGAGGACGAAACAACTCAGGAAGCTGCAGGGGAGCCTTGGGAGGCACCCAGCCTGGAGATGCTCCAGGAGGCCCTTTCGGCCGCAAAGGGCTCACCAGGCCCTGATGGCTGGACAAGCGACGAGCTTAAGAGTCTCCCTACGGGGGCGGTGCGCACGTTTCATGCCTTGGCCTCAGTTTGGCATCGGGGAGCTGGACTCCCGAGTCAAATCACTGATGCTGTCCAAGTCTGTTTGCCTAAACCGTCTAAGGTAGTTGACTCGGTGCTTAACGCTTGCGATGCTAGACCCATCACTGTTTGTTCGGTGTTTTGGAGAGTCTGGGCCGGGGCTTGGCTGAAGACCCCTCAAGTCAAAACGTGGCGTAAACGCATCCCCAAGAACCTCCTCGGTGGACTTGAGCCTCTTGGAGCGGAGGAGGCGGCCATGTTGTTACAAGACAGGTTGGCCAAATCTGGCATTGTCTGCACGCTTGACTACGCACAATGCTATGATCGCCTTTCCCCCCACGTGAACCGCCTTTTCCTTGAAGGCCTTGGATGGGACCATGGGTTTGCGCGCATGCTCGAAACGGCGTGGGGCAAACAACGCAGATGGGTCAAGTGGCAGGGTGAGGTGGGGAACTCACAACTCACCAACCTGCATGCCACTCCACAAGGCTGCCCGTTAGCCCCTTTCATGCTTTGCCTGTGGATTGCTTCTGGTTACAAAGCTGTCCATGAGCGCATGCAAGAAACAGGCCCTTGCGAGGACCTTGATGTTTGCTACATGGATGACCGTAGTTGGTGTAGCAAAAACGCTTCGGATGTCGTGCAAAAGCAAGGCTTCTGGGCCCAGTGGACTGCTACCGTTGGATTACGAGAAAATCTCAGCAAGATTCAAGCTACCTCTAAAGGCGCTAGTTTTCGTAGAGACCTTCTTCTGCAGGCTCCTAGGGCTTGGTGTAAGACGGAGATCAAGGTCCTTGGGACCAACACTGTGTCCTGTCGAAGGAAGCACTCTGATCTCGAGGCTAACCGCATCGTCGAAGCCACGCGGCGTGTGCGGCTAATCAGGTCAGTCGGGCTCCCTTGGTGGGAAGCTCTTAAGGCCACTTCGACTTGGGGTCTCTCTAAAGCCTCCTATGGTTGGAATGCCCGTGTTCCGCCGTTTAGGGACTGTGAAAAGCTGTTCGCTGAAGTCTCGCGTACGCTGGGTACATGCTACCTTGCCAACAGATGGTTAAGATGTTTCGTGTATGGTGCTAAGTACCACTTGGACGCCGTGGCTGGCTGCAGACTCCTCGCTAAGGTATGGCACTTGAAGCAGCTTGAGTACCAAGGACGCATACCGTACCAAGGTGACCGCAGATGGGGAGCAGGGCCAGGCTCTTCGGTGCACGCCTTGCGTGCGTGGCTACGCAAACGCGGATGGCAGGTCACCAGTCCCTTTGTTTGGCAGGGCGCTACGGCCCAGACTCGCCTCGACCTTACTGCTGCTTCTACGCAGACCAAGGGCCAGATGCAGCATCACTGCCGTCAGCAGTGGAGGCTTTGGTGCCTCAAGAAGTTCCTGTTGGGTAAGAGACACGAAGCGCGGGAGTTTCGCAACCTCTATGCTCTCCCTGCGCTTATGCGCCAAGCTGAGGATATCGACCTTGAAAGACTCCGTGAGTTCGCCAGAGAGTCCGCTGAGGGTCGCTCTGTTCTGCTTGGAGCGGCTGTGTCCCCGGCATGGCTTGCTCATTGTACTCAGGCTGATCCGGCCCATTTCGTGTGTCCGTGCTGTGGCACGCCGAGGGCGAGCTGGTACCACATGGCGTGGCTCTGCCCCGCCCGTCCTAAGGTTCAGATGCCGGCCAACATCTTCCAGCGGAGATTTGGGTGGCCGCTTAAGTCACAGACTAAGGATGCCGCACGCGCTGTGTTGGAGCACATGGCTGCTGCGGTTCGCCTTCTTTGGCGACAGCGTCATGGGCGACCTCCTGAGTGAGCTCGCCGTTCTTGTGCTCGTGGGGACGCTCCTGTGGGTGATCTCCTATGGCACGCTCAACAACTATATATGAATTACAAACACATGGTTTTTTTTGCTATTCTCAATGGGTTTTCAATTGTAAACACAAAAACCATGGTTTTCTGCTATTTTCAAATGTTTTCTGTTGCAAATACCAAAAAACCCATGGGTTTTGTGCTATTTGTCAATGGTTTTCTACTGTAAAATACCAAGCGAGCCGGCTGAGAGCACGGCAGAATAATGCTTGCAGCACCACCAAATGCATTACTCAGGCCTGGGAAAATGCATTCTCGTGCTTTGCTGACTAATAGAATCGTTTATGGTTCATAACAACCCAAGACCACGAAACCAAAGCCAAACATCGAAAGTAGATTGGTGCCTGGAGACTGACCACTACTGCAAAAGCATCCGTGACAAGCCAGATGCGTTTTTCAGGGCTGGAAACATGCATTTGCCTGTGGCTTTCCACCGACGGCTAAGTTTGGTCTAAGGCTCTATGCGATATTTCTTAAGGAAAGCCATAGAAATTCAAGAAAGAGCATTTTCGAAAATGAAATGAGCATGTTGGCTGTTTCCGACAAGCCCACAGCAAAGAGACACATGCCCAAATGCATTTTCGAGGGTTGGAAAAATGCATTCGGCTAGCTCTCCTTGCAAATTTAGAGCATCTGCTCGTGCTGTGTCGAAGCAAAAGAAAATGCAATGGGTCTTCCAAAGCATATCCACATGCGTTTATCGAAACTGCGAAAATGATGGTTGTCAATCGCAAATACAATGAAACACAGAGGTTTGTTGCTATGTTGAATGCTTTTATAAAGTGGACGCCAAAAAGTTGGAACACACGCATCCTGGCACTCAGCACTCCATGAGGCAGCGCGTGCAAGTTCCAATTTTGGCATTATGTTCCAAAGTTGGAACCTCTTGACTGGACCGGCTGGCAAACCCAGCGCGGATGTCATCAATGTGGGGCCATGGATGATATGGACATCATTATGATTGAAGGTGGGGGGGCCCCTCTGGGGCGGGGAAACAACCCACCCTAGCACTAACCTAAACCCTAAGCCCAGCTTCCCTTGATTAGGGGACCGAAAAAAATATAAAGCTAAACGCTGGGCCCTAAACCCGACCTAGCCCCTAAAATTTGGGGAGCAAGGCCCTAAACCCTATGCTGGGGTTTCTCCTGCAAAATTGGGGACCTCAGCGAAACCTTATGCCTGGTTTCCCCCTTCGGGGGGCCTAGGCAGGTATGTCCTAAACCCTAAACCAAGCCCTGAAACGAAACCACCCCTACTCGCAAACCGCAACCCTACGAAGCGGGGAGGGCGGGGGGCGGGTTGGGAGGGCGGGTTTGAGCCAACACAAACACGCCTATATACAGAAGCATGGGGAGGCGTCAGTGCTCGAGTGTGTGTTTCATGTCCTTTGACGATCCATGGGGCCATACCACTGACTAGCGATATTGTCGTGGAATCCCCGTACATGTATCTCTCTGCAATACTGGCGCGCCCGTAGTGCAATACTGGCGCGCCCGTAGTAATGAATTGCAAGTTCCCTGTCTGCCATGCTGCAAGGGTCGCAGTAGTTACAGCTTCTTTCTCAGTACCTATCTCTGCAATGCTGGAGGGGTCGTAGTAGTTCCAGTTTTCCTCTTTCTGCAATACTGGAGGGGTCTTTTTCTCTCTGCAATACTGGAGCGGTTGGAGTAATTGCAGTTTCTCTTTCTCTGCAACACTGAAACGGTCGTGGTAATTGCCGTCCCCCTCTCTTTGCAATATTGGAGCGGTCGTATTGATTGCAGTTTCTTGCTGTTTGCAATACTGGAGTGGTCGTTCCAACTTTCGAGCCGCATGCCACCCATCCAAACTCCGCGGGCCCCCAGCTCCCGAGCCACGTGCCACCCATCCAAAACCACGCCCAACTCCTGAGCGGCGTGGGTGCTGGGGCCCGCGGAGGTGGCACACGGCTCGGGAGCTGGGGGCCCGCGGAGTTCCGGGGAGTTTGGATGGGTGGCACGCGGTTCGGGAGCTGGGCCCGCATGTGGATGGGTGGCACGCGGTTCGGGAGTTTATGCCCGCCATTTTGGATGGGTGGGGAGTTGGGGGCCGCGGTTTTGGATGGGTACGCGGCTCGGGAGCTGGGGGCCCGCAAAGTTTGGATGAGCGGCACACGGCTCGGGAGTTGTTTCGGGAGCTGGCGGCCTGCGGAGTTTGGATGGGCGGTATACGCGGCTCGGGAGTTGGGGCCCGCGGCTCTGGATGGGCGGCACGCCGATCGGGAGTGGGGGCCCGCAGAGTTTGGATGGGTGCCACGCGGCTGGGGAGCTGAGGGCCCGCGGAGTTTGGATGGGCGGCGAGCCGCGGGCCCCCAGCTCCCGAGCCGCGTGCCACCCATCCAAACTCTGCGGGCCCCCAGTTCCCGAGCCGCGTGCCCCATCCAAACTGCGCGGACATCCAAAACCAAAACCGCGGCCCCCAACTCCCGAGCCGCGTGCCGCCCATCCAGAACCGCGGGCCCCCAGCTCCCGAGCCGCGTGACACCCATCCAAAACCGCGGCCCCCAACTCCCGAGCCGCGTGCCGCCCATCCAGCTCCCGAGCCGCGTGCCACCCATCCAAAACCGCGGCCCCCAACTCCCGAGCCGCGTGCCGCCCATCCAGAACCGCGGGCCCCCAGCTCCCGAGCCGCGTGCCACCCATCCAAAACCGCGGCCCCCAACTCCCGAGCCGCGTGCCACCCAAAACCGCGGGCCCCCAACTCCCGAACCGCGTGCCACCCATCCAGACTCCCATCCAAACTCCGCGGGCCCCCGCTCCCGAGCCGCGTGCCACCCATCCCGCCAGGCGCGTTCCCTTTTCTTTTGAGGAGAGGACCCCAACAGTTCCTGTTTGGGGAAAAACAGGAACCGACTAACTTGCAGCCCGGATACGACTCCTGTCGCGAAACTCCTCAATCTCGCTCCAGGTTTTCGCCGGGTCGTGAACCTGCTTGTCGAAGGTGCCGACTAAACGGCGAGTCTCGGAACCCCAGTCGGCAGTGAGCCCGGCGACTATGGCCATCCGAGGACCGATGGCCTCCAAGAGCTCCGCACATTTCTGCCTCATCTTGGCTGTCTGTCGACTGTCCGAAGCTTTGTAAGCAAGGAGGAGTGCGACTGCAGGCAACAAGGCCACAAAGAGCCGGTGAGGTTCGGCAGTCGACTCGTACCTTCCACAGCACACAGCTTAGAATTGTGGTTACATTGCTATTGAACCATTCCTATTCAGAGACACATTACAAGGTTATGAGCCGATTACTACTGCTACGGCTACGGCCACGACTGACTACTGCCAGTACGACTACTACTACTACTACTGCTACTACTACTCCTACTCCTACTACTACTACTACTACTACTACTGCTACTACACTACGACTGTACTACGACTGTACTACTACTACTACTACTACTACTACTACTACTACTACTACCACAACCACAACTACTAGTACTACCAATAATTACTACTAGTACGACCAGCAATAACAGAACTACAACAACAACTACTACTACTATTACTACTACTACGAGTATTGTTGGTATCACAAATACTACTTACTTACTACTACTACTACTACTACTACTACTACTACTACTACTACTACTACTACTACTACTACTACTACTACTACTACTACTACTACTACTACTACTACTACTACTGAGCTGTTGCATTGGAACGAGGCTTGAGTGCAGCACGGTACTACTACTACTACTACTACTACGACTACGACTACGACTACGACTACTACTACTACTACCACCACTACTACTACTACTACTACTACTACTACTACTACTTCTACTACTACTACTACTACTTCTACTACTACTACTACTACTACTAGTACTACTAGGACTACTACCTACTACGGATAAAAAATCTGGTACTACTGCGACTATCATACTAGGCTACTACTACGACTACTGCTACTGCTACAATACTATTACGAGACCAATGCCATGTACCAGTACAGCTACCCCCACCCCATATGGCACCATGAATGCAAGCGGCCTCCCGTTCTTGGCAGCCACATCACCTGCAGATTCCCGCAGGCGCCTCCCAGCTCTCGCTCCCCAGCAGGCGCATTAGCGCTTGGCCCCGCTGTCATGTGCCGGCACTGGCACGTTGGCCTCAAGGGGAGTGCTGGGAGGAAATGTGCACCACCGCCCCACACCTGGCCAATGGTGTGGGAGGAACCGTCCTGGCGTGCCTGGTTCCCCCTCGGTAGGGCTGATCAACCACCACACCCACCACCCGTAGTACTAGAGGTAGTAGTAGTAGTCGTAGTCGTAGTATTGGTGGTCGTAGCAGTAATAGTACTAGTAGCAATAATTGTAGTAGTAGTAGTCGTCGTAGTACTAGTAGTAGGAGGAGTAGTAGTAGTAGGAGTAGTAGTAGTAGTAGTAGTAGTAGTAGTAGTAGTAGTAGTGGTAGTGGTAGTGGTAGTGGTAGTGGTAGTGGTAGTGGTACTGGTAGTGGCAGTGGTAGTGGTAGTGGTAGTAGTGGTAGTAGTGGTGGTAGCGGTGGTACTGGTGGTACTGGTGGTAGTGGCGGTACTACTACTACTACTACTACTACTACTACTACTACTACTACTACTACTACTACTACTACTACTACTACTACTACTACTTCTACGTCTAAATAATTAACCTACGACTTTACTATCTGTACCGACTACCTACTACCGACAGCTTAGTTTTGGCGTCTTGCTTCAATTTAATAACCAAGTATCCTCTGCGGAGCATAGTTCATGTGGGCGATTACCTTCTTCAGCACGCCCGACTGTAGGCCCTCGGCCGAGAGTACATGCCGTTGGGCGGCTTGCAGCTCGCGCTGCCACACCAGGCTATTTCGAATGCTCGGGACGATATCCTCGAAAATCTGGTGGATGAACTCTCCGAACGTGTCTTGTCGACCTGACTTGTTTCCATCCGATGATTGCAAGCACAACGCCACTAATTTCGGCCCGTTGTCATTGTGGCCAAGCGGCTGAGAGGCTCTTTCGTTGCAATGCGAATGGCGTGACAACTGTCACGTACGACTAGAGCGACTTGTGGCAGCAAGGAGTGCACGTGCAAACGCAAGGACCGCTGCAGGCCTGGGCAGCCGTCGCCGCAGAGCACCATGATCTTTCGGACGGTGCGACTATAAAGATCGTCGTCTCCGCCGCAGATCGACTGTAGCATGCGTTGGGTCGACTCCACGATCTGTTTGCTGCAGTCGGCGTCGTAGCTCTCGAGCGTTGTTGTCTCGTTCAGGAGACGAACCCCCAGCAGCACGAATCGTGTGCAAATGCGAGAGTCCTGCAAAGTGGAAGGCCAGGGTCTAAGTACAATCCATGCCACTGTGATTTGAAAGCAAACAACGGAACATGCCTCTCGGAATGCCAGGCGAGCACGAAATACTCGCAAGTTCTTGCGGTCGTCGCATGCTATAGTAATCGACTCGGCCATCCGCAGCAGTTTTCTGATTTTTTCCTGCTCGACTGAGGCCATAACTTGCACCATTGAGCTGATGGCCGAGGCTCCGGGATCTCGAGTTCGACTGTTTGTGCGCCTCAAATATTCTGACGTGGCATGGTACAAGGAAGCCGCATTAAAGGAGGAGGGCGTCTTCATGGATCTCCACACCATCAGCCAATCCCGCGGTTGGGGAACCTTAGCAGGCTTGGTTGTCTGACTACAGAGATCCGTGACATGTTCGCCACGCATCACCCTGCATACAGTATTGAGATCCCGACGGCACCTTGCAACAACAATTCGTCCTCGCGAGAGGTCTCCAAGAAATCGACCTGACAGGTCTGCAAAGGTTCTTTCGGATAACACGTTTTGAATAAATCACTGTCTGCCGATATGTCAGACGAGGCTCTGCTTGGGCTTCGGGCCGTTCACAAGCGAAGCACTTGTGAACAGCTCGCTTGTGACAAGATTGCATGAGGTGCTGCTTGATGGGCCAGCTAGACAGCGAGTTGAAGCTGTTCACCTCGAAGCGACCCCATGCAGTGGACGACTTGCTGGTGCGCCGCTTGTCGCTGGACGACTTGCAAGTCGTTGCTGCATATGCGCAAATCTGACAGCCGACGCCCCACATCTTGCCAGCTGCTGGCTGTCTCTCGGTGAGCCACTTGACGGACATCTTGACTCCGCCGGCGCTGCTGAACTTTACATGGCCCGACCTGAGGACTGGCCGTGTGCCTATTAGGCATAAAAGAAAGAAAAACCTACTAGACTTGATTGCCGAGGAACTCCTGTGTCCACTTTTTGCCGAACCGGCCCCACCGACATCTGGCGCAGTTCTCGTGGAATTCCGCGTGTTTTTGCCGGTGTTCCGACTCGGTCCACTGCAACATCTCGTCTTGTTCCTCCTTGGAGAGTTTCGCTGTCCACCGCTTGGCCGTGGCTGACTTCGACTTGGCGGGAGCAGTCGGCTTCCGGGGCGACTTCGGGACCGACTTTGCAGGGCGACGTGTCTCCTTCGGGACACTCTTGTTGGAGCGCGGCTTCTTGGATGCAGGTCCCGCCGCAGACGTCTCCGATAAAAGGTACTCCAGCGAACGCTTGCCCATGGCTCATGGCTCAGGCAAGCCAGCAACAATATGCTGACTGAAACCCATAAAACCTGAAATTGTTATCATGTAGTATCAACTGACACTGATGACGACTAAAACATCAGGCGACCTCGAGGTTTTGCGACTGCAACCGGGAAACGCCGTGCAAAGCATGGACTGTCGCAAGACGGCAAGAGCACCTTCTGAGATTCCAAGGACTCTGCGTGGTCCGCATCGGCAATCGTCGGCAGGCCTAGCAGCAGCTGCAATGTTCACGAGATGCAACTGTCGCAAGACGGCAAGAGCACATTCTGAGATTCCAAGGACTCAGCGTGGTCCCCATCGGCAATCGTCGGCAGGCCTAGCAGCAGCTGCAATGTTCACGAGACGTAATTGCGCTCACAGTGGAACCACGTAGGACGGTGTTGCAAGTCCAACAACCCCGCATCTGCTGTTCCTTTCTGCAACAGCCTTGCTCCCGGGCTCCGACGGACGAGTCGACTAGTTTTAAATTAAATTGAACTAATAAATTTCAAGCTAATTGCACTGCTGCTGCACCCTTCCTGTACATGTCCGGGCTGTCATCTTGCAAGCAGACCCGCGACGACTAAAGGCGCCAGCACGTGGACCAATTTCAAGTGTGCACGACTATGAACATGCAACTGTGGCCCTTTTCACCTGTGGCCTGGAAGCCGCGAAGCAGCAGGGGTCAGCGAGCAACTCCTCCAAGGCCACCTTCAAAGCGACTGTCGGAGTGGCCCGACGAACGGAAGCGACTGGGACTGGCCGACCCATCGCAACAGCCCGCTTGTGTCGTTTCTTCCGGCCGTCCACTGCTGTGGCAATTCGCCGTGAAGCAGTTCGCGGGCCTTCAGAATCATAGGAGTTGAGGCAGACAAGAACCTCTTCCAAGGTTGGGTTGGCCGTTCTCACGGCCAGACTCCCTGCACGACGGCTTCTCTTAGTCTTCGTCTTGCACCTCGAGCTCGTCTTGTCGACAATCGGAGCCAGCGACGGTCGGATTGGTGAAATATCGCGACTTGGAGAACGACTGCACCTCGTCTTGTCGACCATCGGAACCAGCGACGACTGCATTGGTGACAGGTCGCAAATTGGAGAACGACTGCAGTCCTGCACCACGCCAGATACGTGTTGCTTGCCTTTGATTCGCACCCGCCAGAGAAGCTTCCTGGACGACTCCTTGCAGCGAAACACAGCTCAAAACTCAAGCTCCCGTGTCAGCACGCAATCTAGTGCTGCCAAAGATTCGGCCACGAGGTCTGCCGTCCTCGGTACCTTTTTGTTTCGCTTCGCTGCATGCTCGGCGACTGTCATGGTTGGATGCTTTCCCACTGTGACTCGAGGCGACTCGGCCGAGCAAGACATGTACTTACCACCGGCATTTGCAGTCCCCGAAACAATCTTGATGCGCCACACGACGCCGGCCTCTGCAAAAGAGAGCAGCAGGAAGACCTGCCAGTGCCTTGGCAGACGCAGATCCAAGCGAGACTCGCGAACTTGCCGAACCCGCACTCAGGCAGCAAGTGCAGGCTTCTTTTTTCTCAATGTTGAGAGAGAGAGAGAGAGAGAGAGAGAGCAAGCCTAGCCAACTAAAAGAGCAGCTTGCGGCATGGATCGGCCCGACTTCTGATCTTCGTTATTATCTCACAGAATTCTTTGCTTCGTCCAGACCATACAAATGTAACTCGTGATCATGTCAGTGCATCTCTTGGCCGTGCACGCGATTTCTGCAACGATTGCTAGGTATGAAAGGCATTGGGGGTTCGGCTTCCAAACCAGTCATTGTGAACATCTAAGTGTATGTATTCCCGCTTCGTCGTCCGTCGTATATTATTATAGCGTGCAGCCAATCCTTGCGAAACTTCAACTTCAAGCCTCGCATCTGGAATCTGGCCAGCCGCATGCTCCGCACACATACTACGAAAGCAATCTTTCCACGTGGTAGCGTGTAGGTTGCAGGCGCGTCGACTGTGGCCTGCTGCTATTGTCGTTCTTGTCGTTGAACTTTGCCTTCTGCTTCTTCCTGCTTCGCCGAGCAACTGGATGAAGCGTCCTGTTGATACGGTGGGCAGCGACTCTGGCAGAGGAGGGGTCGGCTCGCAGGCAGGTGAGTAATGTTTCCAGTTGCCCTGTGCCTGCTGGGGCTGACGACTTATGCTGTCTGGCAGTCTTCCCCAGGCGCTTCAACAGTTTCTTGCTCTCCTGCCGTGCAGCTCGTTTCTCCGCCTTGTCGACTTTTTTCCAGGGTCGACGCCTTCTGGGGTTGGTCGACGCAAATCCATGTGGGACGTCTGATTGCATGAGCCTGTCGTCTTGGTCACGACCGCTCGTCTTGCTACTGCAATCCGACTTCTCCAAGAGACAGTCGGGCTCGTCGATTTCCTGCAGGAGAGTTTCCAAATAATTAGCATCCGTATCCGACTCCGGTTCCTCCTTCACCTGGACCACCGGCTCCTGGGCCTGTTGCCTTGCACGCCGCCGACTTTTGCCCATGCTGGATTTCGCTTGCACTTGAGCCGACTATCTCGATCAGCATACTTGGGATCAGTTCTGGCTTCACATGCAGCACGACGACTGACAGGAAGCATCCAGTAGTTGGGACCCTGGCGTTTTGGCGACTGCTGCAGTCACCTGAGCAAGCTTAGTATTGCAGCAGGAATTGATGACGAGGGATGGCAGGCAGACTCATGTTGAGGCGTTTTGTTTCCTGCAAGCCGCCTGGTGAGACAATGCCGACTGAAGCTTCTCGATCCAACTTAATTCCGCGGCAGCTTGGCTTATGGAGGCCGACGGGTTCCTGTTCAGTGCTGCTCTGTTGCCTCCACCCGTTGTCAATGACGTCTTGGATTCCAGAATCTGAGGCCACTGTGCACGGTAAACCAGCTCCAAGCCTGCACTTGCTTCCATGAGGACTTGGACTCCAGCATCTTACACCTGAATGGCAAAACCAGCTGCAAGAAAGGATGGCAACAACAGATTTCGACAATGCGAGTGACTCGCACTGTCGAAATCGTTCTGTCCATCCTCTGTCGCGACTCAGAAGCATGACGACCGGAATTCAGGCCATGGCCGCGGGAGGACACAAACCGCCATGCTTTCATCAAACAAACCAACCTCAACTGCAGTCGACCAGAGCCTCAAAGCCCAGCAGCTGCGACTGGAAGATGCAGATAAACTGTTGATCAGGACACAAAGGCCGAACCCGTCATGCTTTCAATTTCATCAAATCGACCTGGGCTACCCGCTAGCCGACGACTGGAATGAGAATATGGGATGATCACTGTCGGGCGCACTATTTAAGTGTAGCAGACAGAGCCCTGACCCTTACTAGGCCGACCAGCTCCTAGAGCCCTGACCCTTTCTACGCCGACCAGCTCCTTCTGCAACTATGTGATCAGAAAAAGCAGGTCTGACTCACGGATTCTAACTTGAAACGCTACCACTGAAGAACCAGGCCCGCGGCTTGGGCATGTGGCAGAGCGGCATGGCCTGCACACAAGATTCGGGCAGTAAGAATCTGTCAGAGTCGGTGTTTTCAATGAATGAGTTCTCTCAGTTCAGACTTCGACTATGATCTGTATCGCATGCTGCGATCGCTGGAACATGTCCTGCGCACTCCAACAAAGCCCTGGCCCTTAGACCAACTAGCTCGGACAGCAAGTTGCGAAAAGCAGAGAACGGCTGTCTGATTTGAAGCGCAGTGTCAAACTGAAGGCAGCCGGCACGCACCTCTGTTGAACCTTGTCCGGGTGCGACCTGATTGTGCATTCGTTGCATATCTGCCAAAAGAAAAGCATGATGCCGACTGATTACAGTGCCCTGACCACTGCAGCGTTGCGGGCGCATTTTATTCCATGGGACGACTCCAGGCAGGAGCTGCCAGGGATGATCCGACTGTCGACTGTGCTGGGACAGTCTGTGGTTCCGACGAGGACAAAATTGGCTGGGTTGCTGCCAAGTCGTCGCTTAATTATTCATTGTTCTATGATGGCAATGGCCAAGATCTGCTGAATGAAAAGTCACTGCTCTCGGAGCTGGAAACTTTTAGCGACTAGGCTTTGCCAGCTACCTCGTCCTCGTCTTCCGACTCCGACTGCAAAGGTTCGTCCTCCTTGCTTTCGCTAGCAAGGATGTCCGCGAAGACTTGGCTCACTGTTTCAGCGAGCGACGACTCGTAGAGTGAGGAGCCATGCGTGGTGATGACGACTAGGGAGGCTCGGTCTGTGACATTCGCCAGGAACGACTGGTGAGCGGCATCGTGCGCGAAGCCGATGTAGTGAACCTGAGCTGGAACTGACTTCATTACTGCGAAAACGTTATTATTATTGATAAATCAATTAATATGCCGGCGGAAGGCGTTCGACTGGCCCTTGGACGACATACAAGCGCAAGCCAACGAAGCGGATCCCGGGCTCATGTCGACTACGCTGGTGACCTGCAAGTCGACCAAGAACTGCCTGATCAGGGCTCCGAAATCTGCACATGCAATGCTGGAGCTGCTTAAACTTAAAAGGCCACCTCAACAAACTTTGAAACTCACCACGCCTCCACCATGCGATCGACTTGCTCTCGTGCCAGAACAAGGGAACCCCACTGCGGGACCACTTCTTCGGCGTCGCGACTTCCTTCGCGGCAAAGATGCGCTGCTTGTCCTGCGCATCTATCATCGGCAGCGACGCCGGCCAAGAAACGCCTGTGTACGTCGTGCAGAAGGTCGACCTCGGACTCAGGTGTCATGCAAAGTTCAAAACCCTAAAAACCCTATATTTTAAACCAGTTTGTCGACTGCTGCCGCCGAGAGTCTCCTCGCCGGCCCCTGCAAAGGTCTTCCTCTCGCGCACCTGCATTTTGCTACGACTGAAGACCGTGAGCATGAACCCAATCTCCAGCGGGCGACTCCCAAAGGCCACCTCGCGAGTTCTCATTCGGTAGGGGTGTTTGCCAGAGTAGATGATACTCAGTTCGACTGCGTTGGCACCCATTGTACTCTTGGCGACCTCCTGCTCCAGGTGCTTCCGAGCTTTTCGACTCCGCCCATCGAAAACGACTTTAATGTCTCCCGGTTGCGACTGCTTGAGGACCCACTCCAACCTGAGTCATCACCGAAACAGGCACAGCACACAAACTGCTGCAACATATTTTGCCCACAAGCCTGCTGTCGAACTTCATGGCGGTGGGCTTGCCGTCGAAGGGGTCGACCCATGGCTTGGTGTCGGATTCCTGCAGAAGGTCGACTGACAGGACCACGAGGCGATGCGACTTGCCAGCCTCCGTCTTCGTCGAAGCCGTGATACTGGAGGCTACGACTTCAGTCGCCTGGGCCGTGTCGTGAAACACGGCGAATTGGACGACTGTCTTCCGAGCTTTCGATGCCGCCTTCCATGCAGCCTGCCTCTCTTCCTTCCTTTTCTTCTCCTCCGGATCGTCCCCCAAACTGTTCGACTTGGCCAGTGTCCTCAAAGGCGTGGCGGTCGACTCCGACGTCGAAACAACCGTCGTCGCGACCTCAATCGCCCTGAAGAGGTCCTGCGAGGCGACGACTAAGGCAAGTTTCTTCTCCGCCTCCGCCGGTTCCATCAGAACGCTCGGGATCTTGGCGTAGAAGGTCGACAGGACCAGCAAGTCAGCATCGTACTCGCCCTCGTACCTGGTATTGGCGAAGCTGTCAAGACCTATTATTTTACTACGTAGTTATTTGTCGACCATGCAAAAAAACAATACCTATTGCGCCCGAATTCAAGGAGTTTCCCATGGTGGCCAACTGGTTGGAAAGCTTCGACTTGCCCTTGTTGAATTTCTCCAGGGGCGTCTGGACGACTTCATCCTCGCCACTCTTCTCGGCGGTGACGACTGGGAAGTCCTCGTTCCACGCAACGGGCGACTTGAACTTCGACCAAACATCCATCAGTTCCGACTTGCTCTGATTGTTCTGGACCGAACTGAGGAAGTTCTCGACACAGTCGACAAAGAGCATCCTCGCGGCACACAAGTCCGCGAACCCGGGCTTGCCGCCTTTCGTCTCCGCGCCCATGTTGTTGGTTTTGAAGAAGTCCGGCTTCACCTGATTGCGAATCAGGCCGACTAGCGAGCTCTCCATGCAATACTCGAAGAAGGTCGACTCCATCCTCTCCGCCGCCGGATACCTCTGTAGGCAGTAGACGATTCTCAACAGCTTGGAGTACTCTTCCAAGAATATTTTGGAAGAGTATCGCAGCGACATCGACTGGAGGATGGCGCGCGACTTCTCGGTGAGCACGCCCTTGATCTTGATCCTAGCAGGGTCGTCGCTTACATCGAAGCAAACCCGGACTACACACAGGAGTGGCTAAGGCTAGCCAAGGAACACAGCCGTCATGACCGAGGTGGTCACCGGCTTCAAGTCGAAGAGGATCGCCTGGCTCTGCGCGAACTTGACATGCTGCGCCACCACGGTCGTGCCCACCTCCTTGGAGAGGAACTCGTACCGGACCAGCCAACTGAGGAGCGACTCCCCATTGGCCTGGGCGGACAACTTATGGTTGCCCGACAAGTTCATCGCCTGCTTGTACCCGTCCGCCTCCGACTCCAAACGCCGCAGATGGAGCGTTACGCTCAAGCCCGCTTTCAGCAGCGCTTTCGTTCGCGGCCCGTCCTTCGCCTTCAAAGCGCGGGCGACTGCTAAGTACCAGGCGTTCACCGTGGTCATCCCGTTCAGGATCGGGTAGCGGGCGACTTTCAAAAGCTTCTCCAGCGACCCGGCCGACTCCTCCATCGACTTGGAAACCCACAGGTGGATCGTCGTCGGGAAGAGGAACTGACCATGAACCTTGGCCGACTCGCCAAAGAGATTCGACTCAAAGTCCTCCATGCTTTCCCAGCTTACTGCATCGAAAAAGAACTTGGACGACTCCTGTCCCATCGCACACCAAAAGATGCTGGCACCTGCTTCGTACATCTTGTTCTGATGGAGCGACAGGAGCGCATGCTCGTCCTCCCACATCTCCTTGTAGCTGCCGGCCGACTTGGAGTCTATCCGCAAAGGCTTGATCGACTCCAGGGTGTCCACCATGCTGAGTTGCAAATCGGAGTCGTCCTTGTAGGTCCGGACGAAGTCGAGGAGGTGCCACTGCACCTAAGTGCGTGCCCAGCCACACCCCCCCCAAGGTTACAGGGCATACGACTCACATGTGACTTATTCCGCAAGCCGGAATACCCAGGAGACTACTTTGCTCATCGTCTCGCGACTGTCCTCGAAGGGCTCGGGTTCCCTCCAGTCCCACGTTGGAGCTGCAGCGGCCGACACAGGCCCAGCGAGTCGGGCGCTTTTGGCAGGCACAGCAACAAGTGCTGCCTCTGGCGCAGACTTTTCATGCTTCCTCTTGGCACCGCCAGCTGCCATGTCCACCGCACCGCACAGTAGGCGCTCCGACTCTGCGACTACTTCTTCGACTCGAAACGACTACGGAGAAGCTTGCATCACACTCACTTTCTTTCAAACAGACCAGGACAGCAACGTGCGGGGCTGCCACTCTGCAGGTGAGCATATGAACAGATTAAGTTCCACACTTGCTCGCGACAAGGCCCCTGGTCCCGCAACGGACGACTTCGAAGCAAACCTGGCCGGGGTGAGGTCTATTGGCATCCTTCCAAAAGAATTCGAATAGACCCATTTTTTATGTAGAAAATGGGTCTAATGATATTCTGTTGCAAGGATGCCATTTGACTCCGAATAGCTGGCCTGCTTTGCACGTCAAATCACACTCGTCCTATCGGATGCCATTAGACCCATTTTCCACATAAAAAACCGGTCTAATGAAACCCCTCCGGTTTATGTCCCTGTCGGACTGGTGATCCTGCACTGCAGCATGAGTGCCCGGCCTTGTGCGTTGTGATCACGGATACAGGGACCATGCCTGGCAAATTTAAGCATAACAGAAGCCAGCCACTAAGAGCGATGAGATTGAACTCTCAGTGAATCTCAGCACTCTGCGAGGACGACTGAGCGACTTGTTGAGAAGGAGGCGGCCCCAAGACGGCCACGTCGCCGGTGTTGATGTACTTCGTGATGTTCCCACCGGGAACTGCCTGGAGGCAGATCCACTCGTTCCTGCACACAGGGAGCGATTTCCAGGAACTGGGCTCCGGCCATCGGTCCTGCTTCCGGCTTTGCTGCGAAGACGACCTCGGAGAAGCTAAAAGACTCAGAGGCTCAATGGTGGGAGGCTGCATCGCTAGACCGTCAAAGCATGCAGTGTTGGGCCAGGATTATTTTCTCCCCGCTGCCTTTCGACTCTGCCACATGAAACATGAAACAGACTCGACTGAGTCTCCGTTGCTTGAAGCTCCCATTGCAAGCATGTGCGACTACCGTCATCCCAGTCAGGATCAAACTTGCCGACTCGGAAAATAGACGTGTGAAGCTCTTGCTTTGGGATCAAAATAAACATGTTTCTGGGCAAAGTGGAAGGATGTTACAGTTTCTCCATTCAGCCGCTCGACTCCTGTACCCGAGATGCAAAGGTGTCTACTGTCGTCTACACTACGACTCGCTTGTGCAGGCCCCTTTGTCGCGGACCCAGCAGCAGTAGCAGTTGCTCAATCGTGCGATGCACGCAATGACTCAGTTATCAATTATTGGTAATTATTACAATTAAGGACTTGAATGCTGCCAGTGCAGACATCGACTTTTAGGAGTCTTGCACTGCCGCTGACTCACTTAGGAGGCGACTCTGATACTCCAAGCCCTTCAGCTCTTCCGCGGCGATGTAGCGAAGGTCAGGGGGCAGCAGCAGCGGATCGTCGTCCAGCGACTGCACCTGAGTCTGAGAATTGGAGTGAGTGCAGCTCTTGGCACCTCACCTCTTTGGCCAGGGCGCGATTTTGTTCGCGACCGCCAAGTCTCGACAAGTTCTCGTTGGCGAGCTGAAATTTTGTCTTGCCACTATACCGGTACCTGATACTCACTCGTCTCGGCGTCTTCCAATGGAAGTCCGATCTGAAGTTGGACGACTGCCGTATCTGCCTTAATCAACGGCATTGGAAACTTCACTAACACAGAATGCGAGACGGCACCCAAAGCTGAACTGCAGCTAGCCATCATTTTCAGAGCATCCTGGGCGTCGTCGTCGACTTTGCGCCTCTTCTTTGGGCTTGGCCTGGGCTAGAAACTAATAAAGCAACTCCGTCCAATTTGCTAAGCACGAGCAGTGATGAAGGCTATATAATCCATTTGACCAGATTCGTTGATACTGCTTCGGCATCATGGTCCTGGACGACTATCTGGTGCTTCTCGTCCCTGCACGTGCCGTCCTGTAGAATCGCAAGAAGTGACTTGCAAGGTGATAACACCCGTAAAAATCCTTCGCCTCAATCGCTTCGACTGCAGCCGACTCAGCTTCAGCTGTCGCCGCTCGTCGCTGGAAAAAAGAACACTGCTGCAGCAACACCTTGGATGCGACTGACCAGTGACCAGTGCCTTTTACCAGAGTCCAACCTGGTCGGAAATGCAGTCGGGCGGCTGTCAAGCGCTGCACAGCGGGGTGCCGTTGTGCAGCGGATCGTTCGGCTAGGCCTTGATGGCAAGATTTACAAAGCAACTGCTCTACGAAGACACAGATGGCCCTTGCAGTCACGGAACGTCTGTGGTGCGTGAGCAAGCGACTGATCGACTTCGCCTGCTCGCGGAGAGTGCTGTCCAGGATCTTGACCTCAATTCTATCCATGTCACGGACTGACCTTAAGGCAGAATGATGAGACACGTTTATTTAACTGCGGTCGAATCACACCAGCAGCATGGGCGACTCGATCGAGGACATACTCTATGCAGTCCACACGCTTCAGTCTGACCAGGCCGCCCCTCGTCCGACTTTCGTTCCAAGACGGACAAGAAACGAAATGCTGCAGCACCTGCACATTCCGGATCAAAGATGCTTCCTTGCTGGCCGTGGGTGGGACCAGGAATGATTTGGACTTTTTCAGGCTGTTGATGACCTCCTCGTCATTCTTCATGGCCTGGGCAGGGGATAAACCCAAATCGCCGAAACCTGGAACCTGGAAAGCGACTGCACTGCATCCTCCGCCGAGCCGCCAGGCCTCGATCCACTCCCGCTGTTTGGCTTTCATGTCGACTTGCGACATGGCCCAAAGCTGCAACACCCCACGAAAAAGGGTCGAACCTGGACAAGTCTACTAAAGAGGGTCGACTTGGGCTCCAGGACAGAAGGTCGACCGAGGTCGCCGATTGCAACTCTCTGCCAGCTTGAGAGCGACTGCATCGCACAAACCGGGAGCATGTCATGAATCCGAACAGTCCAGTCTACGCTGACGATCCCATATCAAAGCCATCACGACGGTCACAAGTGAAGTGTGCCACGGCTGATTTTACGACTCATATCGACCGCCGACTGTCTGCTCACGGCTATGTTGCCGACATGCGGTCGTGTTGTGCATCGACTAGGCAGGTTCAAAATGTCAGTGCTGCGTGGCCGACGACTGAAGGTCTGGAAACGACTGGTGAATCAATCGTCTTTTGAGTTGCCACGAAAAGCAATGCATACAATTAGAGTCAAGAAGTATGTCACTGCAGACATAATTCAGTGTTCGACTCACAGCAGCACCGGAACCACTACTCTAGCAGCCGTGTCGACTGAATCAAGTTGGCTCCATGACTACTTCTAGCAGCTGTGTCGACTGCAACAGGTTGGCCGGGCGACTTCTAGCAGCTGTGTCGACTGCAACTTAGCATAGGTTGCCTCGACTACTTCACCGCAGGCACAAACTGCTGCAGCGACTTCACTGCTCCTTCCCCGGCGCCGCCGGCACGATCTCCTCCAGCGACTTCACCTTGTCCAGCACCTCCCTGATCGACTTGGTGTGCTGATAGGAGTCCTCCAGCGCCGACCCCATCTCTTTCCGCTTGCTGCTGAGGAGCTCCCGGAAGCTGAGCGACTGCTGCTTCAAGAACTCCAGCTTGGCCTGGCCGCCTGTCAGGCCGCCGAGGAACTTGTCCCTCCCGGCCACATCCCTGAACACCAGCCTCCAGTGGGGAAGCAGGCCGTTCACACTCGTCGCATAGAACTCCTCCTGGTTCAGGAGGTCGACTATGCTCATCTTCAGCATGGCGACTTTGAAGGTCGCCGATCCCTGAGCGAAGAGGTCGACGTCGCCGATGTGCCTCGCCAGAGCGGCGAAGCGGAGCTCCGAGAAGGCGACTACCTCCGTGGGGCGACTGGGGAAGTCCTGCTCCGACTTGTCCTTGAAGAGCTTGTTCAACTTCAGATCGTAGGTGGCATCGTCCGACTGGACGACGTAGAGCTGGACAAACCCCGGGGGCGGCGACTCCACGATCTGCTGGACATCCAGCCTGCACCTGTAGAGGTCGACCGACTGGAAGATGCCCGACTGCTTGTAGAGGCCGAGCCCGTTCTTCGAGTCTTGGTCGCTCAGAATGAGCGACTTGTTGAGCAGCAGGCGACTGCCCAGGACGGCTATGTCGCCGTCGTTGATGTACTTCGTGATGTTCCCACTGGGAACTGCCTCCAGGCAGATCCACTCGTTCATGATCTCCTCCTGCACCCTCGTCGCCTTCTGGGCCGGAAGCTTCGACCCGGACCCGTCAGAGAACGATGCCTTCAAGGTCCTTGCGTTCCGCACTGTCATGGCCTGGGCGGCAATTAGTCTCAAAAATTAAATTAGCAAAGCCACACTGACTGTCACTTCTTGCCGTCCGAGATGCTGTGACTGCCACGACGGGGTCGGAAAACATCTCCGAGGCGGGAATGACGAGCCCGGAGGAGCATCGACTGACGAAGGCGGACCACTGCTTCGTGCTCATCATCAAAAAGAAGGCCGCGGACGACGCCATGTCGATGGAAGGGGCGACTGCGGAGGGACGACTGGGCGACTTGTTAAAGCAAGAGAGGTCGACTGCAGGAATTCCAATCAAATCACACTTGGCCAACGAACAGTCCGCACTGCAGCAGCCCACATGACGCAACTTCTGGAAGGCAAGCTGCCAAGGTCCCCGCCGTCGAGCGACGAGAATCACAGCTGACCGGCAAGTGTATAGCCTCAGAGGGAAACAAGACTACGAAGCATGATCCTGGAAGCAAGAGGTGCAGCTCGCGAACCAAGACAGGATTGAAACAACACCAGCCTGGGCCTAGTTTTAAATCCACAAACAAAACCATTGATTAGAAAATTCTCGTCGTACAATTTGCAATGCAAGCTGTGCCCGCCGAAGCTTCCATTACTGCACTCTGTCTCCAGGGCCTGGGCTGTAGGCAGTGGCACCGAGAGCGACTGGAGCCTGCGGAGCAAGCGGGTCTAGGATCACTGTCACCTCAGATTCTGCTCACTCCAACATGCACAAGACTCTGGCCGTCTCACAATAATTTGATTGGTCTGCTTTGGCTAGCTGAAAGCGAGAAATACTGACTAGTCAGATTTGCAACGTCGATTTGCCGCCCTAGCACTGCAGGCCTCGGCCTCGCCCACCGCCTGGACGTGTCCGGGCCTCAGGGTCGTCATGTCAATGTTGATTCATGACACAATACTCAGCAGCCACTGCCCTACATTTCTGACTCCACCCAGCACCTCGACTAGTGTCTGCCAAAAGTACTCAGCGGGACGACTGCAGGAAGGTCGGCTAAGTCAAGGAAGCAAGTTGTGGCAACAAGGTCCGGGCGGTAGCACCAAGGAGAGCAAAACCTGGCCAGCCAACTGTTCGATGATTCGACTGCTCCGATGCAGGCTGCGGCTACCACAAGAGCTCAGTAGACTCAGTAGACAGTCAACTTCCCAAGAACTACCCTGACAAGTTCAACTCCGTCTGCCCGCTTAATTCGTGGAACTCCAGGGCCAAGGCAATGTGGAAAGACGGCCGGCTGGTGCCTGCCAGACAACGGACAGTATGATTTCACCGCAAGGTATTTATCTAACATGAGCTACACCACCAAAGCATAGGCGCACAGTTCGGCATTTTGACGTCGCCAGCAGGTCAACTGGCTCGACTAAATGGTCGACTGAACTCACGAAAGCTCGACTGGTGCCTCAAGGCAGGATGTGATTGCCACGAGGCGGCTCGACTGAAAAACACAAAATGTGTCAGTCTCAGCAATTAAGTTGGGGCGGTCGCATCAAGGAGAGCAAAAGCAGACGACTGACCTACTCATCTCCTTGTTATCAGTCTTGTTTTGCTTCTTTGGTCAGTCCTCTGACTTCTGGACAATGAATGATGATATGTTTTCTAGTCTGTCACGGCGGCTCTCCTGGAATCGACTAAGCCCTCAGTGAGTCACGAAGGTCGCGGCGACCCACTCTGTTGGCCGACTCAGTCACTGCGTCGGCCATGGCTGGTTGTACCAGCCCTGCCCGTCGCGGCGCCACTCGCCAGTCTGGTCCTGCAGATGTATTAATTATTAATTTAAATATTATTCGGACATGTACTTTAAACGTCGTAGCTGCAGGTATTACAGCCTAAGCAATGAAAAAACAGTGACAGCAATAATACCACGCTTCAAAACTGACACTCAATACAACAAAGACTCCGACCGGTACATGTTCGGCCGGTAGTCGTTTGGAACTGAGTTTCAAAATCCCTGCTCGATTTGGTCGTAGCGGTCCGGCACCCACTGACCCGATCTCGCCCACTGGCCCCACTCGCGCTCGGGCATCGACTGTGACCAGGCAGCCGGCTGTTCTCGCACTTAGTTCAGGGAAGAGAATCTCTTATTATGTGTTCTATTCAAAACTTAAACTTAGCTTTGGTTCGAGGAACCTGAAAGTTCAGCCGAAACCCTAATCTAATTAATTACTATTACTTGATCTAACCCTTACATCACAGCCGAGCGACTCAACAACCTGGTCTTTTCTTGCACCCACGTCATGATCCACTGAGAAGTGGAGTTCCATTCTCCACGAGTGCATTTGTCCACAAGTTCGGCTACGTATGCAGCCCCCCGAGGACTGGGGTGAAGTTGGATCCCCAGGACCGCCTGATGCTGATTAAATACAACTAATTTTGTTATTATTATTATTATTAAGTTAAGACTCAGACGAAAGGCAGGACTTACAAGAACAAGGAACAAGGAACGACTGACTGAATGCGACAAAGACACGTTGAACGCGAGGGCGTCTGCCCCCTGCCTCAACAGAACGTCTGCTGCAGCGGGCGACGCATGGAAGAGACGACGGACGACCTGACGGGTGATCTTAGTTTTTGCTCTTGAGAATCTGTCCAGGTCATGAACATGAATTTACTTGGTTTCTCAGGTAAGAAACATATGATTTAATACCTTCACTGTGTTGTACTGCGCATTGTTGGTACTAGTTTAACGTTGGTAGTAAATTAACTATTATTTTTTATGATTCTGCATTATTTTTTTCACCGGCCTCGATTCGCGGAACCTGCCACTGCTGGAGCGGAGCGAGGTAGCCCTTGGCCGTGGCCTTCGGCTGGTTCGGGTCAGCATGGCCAACGCCGTCTGCACTTGCTGCGACTGGCTGCTGCTGTTGTGCTTTTGCACAGGTTGGTCGTCCAAGCAGGAGGATCCGCCGGGTCGTCGACTGGCGGCCGCGGCGGCGGCTCCTTGGTGCGACTGAGCTGGAGCTGTCGGCTGGGCAGGGGCATCGGGCCACTGCAGGGCTTCGCGACTGGCATCCCGCTGCTGGCGGCGCGCTCGCCATCTGCGGAACCTGTCGCGGAGCCACTGGCCCGGCTCGGCTCTCTCGGCGATGCCGTGGACGCCCCACAGCGCCCTGTCGCCACACGGTCCTGGATAGAAGGGCGGCCAACTTGGGTCCTTCTTGTTCACTGGCGGCTCATCCGACTCGTGCTCGCTCAGCGACGACTCGCCCTCCATGTCCGTGGGCCTCCTCGGGAAAGGGGCCTCGCCCCTTTGCGCCCTGAACGACCAGCAGCCGCGTCCTTTTGGGGTCTCGCTGCCTGGACTGTTGACTGAGCTCCTCCCGCTCTGCCTTTAGGCTCAACTCCTCCGGTCGGACGACTCCTCCGCTGCCACGGCCCACTCCTCTGCTGGCCTTGTCGACTCCTCTGCGGCCCTTGCGACTCCTCTGCGGCCCTTGTCGATTCCACTCTCGCCACGGTCAGCGTCGACTCCGCTCACTAAACGGCGGCTGGGTGCTCAGCACGTGCCTCGGCCACAGTCTGCTCAGCCTCTTTGCGGATCTCCTCCCTTGAAAGGGTTGCCGACTTGACTGGCCTCTCCACTGGCCTCTCCCAGGGCTCCACAGGGACCAACTCCTCCGACTCGTCGTCCTCCACGTCGGCCCAGGGCTTCCTCCCGTGCCACTCGTCTTGGACGACTGGCTCCTGGGTGTCCTGGACGACTGGCTCCTCAGGCTTGGTCTCCTGCTTGGTGTCCCGCACGACTGGCTCCTGAGGCTTCGTCTCCTGCCAGGTGTCCTGCACGACTGGCTCCTGAGGCTCTGTCTCCTGCTTGGTGTGCTGGACGACTGTCTCCTCAGGCTCCGCCTGCTGCTTGCTGTCCTGCACAACTGGCTGCTGAGGCTCTGTCTCGTCCGGTGCGACTGGAGTCAATTCCTTGCCAGCCGACTTGACTGGCTCATTCTTGGCCTCAGTCTTCTCCGACTCCTTGCCGATCGGGACGACTGGGTCCTCACTCTTCTTGGACTCCACGTCGTCCGCGACTGGAGTCAATTCCTTGGCAGACGAGTCGACTGGCTTCTCAGTCTCCTCCTTGCTCGACTCCTCGGCATCACTGGGGAATCCATCCCCGCCAGCATTTTTGTGAACGCACCCTTCCTCTGCGCCACTGGTGGTGGTGGAGGCGGAGGAGGTGGTGGACTGCTTGGAGGTGGCGGAGGCGGTGGAGGAGGAGGCGGCGACTCGTCTCTCTCCTGCAGCATATGGTTTTAAGGTGTAAAATTAAAACAACATCTGTATTAAATCAAACTAAATAAACTAAAATCTTCGACTGCTGGTGGATCCGCTCCGAAACTGCGGTCCTGCAGCTCGGCGACTGCTCCTCCGTCATCCTCCAGCCTGGCCGCGGACGGCGCCGACGATGACGATGCTGCTGCCATTGCGGAGTCAGAACGACTGACGAGGCTGACTCACGCACACAATGTTGCTCGACCACTGAAATTGCATAATGTAGAAATCTGGACCTGTGACTCTGTGACTCTACGACGACTATACATTGAATCGACTGCGGCACGTATGGCAACGTCGCTCAATCAATGGCAACCGCGCTGGCTGCATTTCTAACAAACGTCATGCCGAAACTGTCGGATGCACATGCACTGCTGGACGAAAGCATCCGCTGCCTTCCCGTGGACAGTCGACTGGCAGCATGCTCTCCAACGCCGTCCACCTGGCCGACACACACGACTCTCAGTTCTGCTAGGGTAAAACGATCTCAGACGACTGCCTGCTCTTGTAGAAAGCACGACGAGCATCATGGCCTGTTAAACAAGCACACAGCGCTTGAAAACCACGTTCTTCCCGCCGCGGCGCTAAACCCTATTCGACTCGCGGCGCTCGAAAACCACATTCAAAGCGCTATTTAATACATTTGCAAGAATCGACGTACGACTTAACACTCTGACTGAGTTTCTGGCCACTCGACTGAAAAGCCATCGACGACACCAGAGGCTCCTGGAGCAGCAAAGCTTTTTTCAAAGACTGTGTTAAGGTGAGGTTTGCAGCTTTACATGCGACGAGGCTTATGATGATTCTGTTATACAGGGAAGTCGCAGGGCTAAGAGGGATGACAAATCAAATTACTAGTCTTACAATTCCTTGAGCTGTCTGGGTCAGTTTGGCATCTGGGGTTGTGATCTTCGGCTGCCTCAACTCTTTTTTCAGTCGTGCGACGACGATTCCGACTGCTGTACAAGTGTCTGTCGCCCTCAGGCGGTCAATGACAAGACGACTGAAGCCGCCGAATCCACTGGAAAACTATCTGCCCTCTTTTGCTGCGATGAAGTCAACTGATTATTTATTTCATCATATAACTGAACCACTACCGGCGGACCTCAGATCGACGTGCGACTTGTCGCACTGACAACAAAGGTCAACTTCGACTGGAGCCACCGGGTCCACTGTCGCAGGAAGAAGTCTCTGACTGATTATATAATCAGAGCCTAGACTCGACTCACATGTAGACGACTTGTCGGCTACCGGTGACGTCCCCTAGATTTTGACACATTTTTGGCGCCCTTCTTATTCTTGTCAGCCTTCTTGTCGACTGCCGGACGCCCTTGCTTCTTCTTCTTCTTCTGCACCGGCGACTTCGAAGAGGACGACGAGGACGACTCCTCCGACTCGCTTTTCAACTCCCTGAGGATGCGTTCGGCAGCGCCCTTGGCGTTTTTCTTGGCCGACTGTGAGCCGCTGGACGAAGCAAAGGCGACCTGTAGCTTTTGATCGCCCAAAAAACTCAGTCAGGTTAGCATACTATACTGAAGAAGGCACCGGCACAAATCTTCACTACACTCTACTTCTCTACTTATATTAGTATTATTAATAGTGAGCCAAAGCTTCTTTAGCGGCGTCGAGAATGGCATTCGCTTGGATCATCTTCGTTTTGGCCATCTCCGACTGTTGCTCTGCCTGCAAAAGAGGCTAGTTTTTACAACTTGTTTCATTAATATTACACTCTCTTCACCCCCCTCAGCTTTTAAAGGATGTTTGTCTGTAATTACACAGCTAGACAATACACAGAATCAATTTAATCGTTCAAAACTACTCACAACACAACCACACAACTGGTCAAATAATGTGTGATTACTAAAGCTGCCTTGGCCGTCTTCACATCCGCCGCCTGGCTTCGTTTCCATTGCTCGACTCGACGTTCTTCTGTTTCTCTCCGGTCACGAACCGTGTCGTTCCTCAGATTATCAGACTCCCCAATCAATGCCAAACCACGAAAGCAATCTTGAAATCAAAAAGCTCATTGCCGAATCGAGTGTCACCATCGCCTGAGCACAGCTGATCAGGCCGGCCACCTAAGTGTCTCAGTCGTAATGTTGTCTGATGGCACGTGGCAACCGCAAACATCATGATTTGACTGCCGCCCAAGCTGCTGCCTGATCCATTTGGGGCATGGCTTGACCCGCCGACCTGGAGCCAATCGGCACTAGCAGACAATCGCAAAAAAGGAGCCGGCCGTCCAAGCCAAGTGGCACCACCAGAGGTTGACCGACTTGTGCCCCCCAAACTGGCAACCAGTTAGAATTGCCGTGGCGAATCTACCAGCAACAAACACAGACTCAGCTTCAGAAGCACATGCACATCCTGGACAAAACGTTTCTCCGAGGTGCGGTGGCGGTGTGAACGGCTGGGCCGGACCGGGCCTCGGCTCGAAGGGCGACTGCTTGGGCGTCGCCTTTGCTGGCTGGCCAGCCGACTTGGGTGGAGTTGGGTTGGCGACTCCAGCAGGGCCAGGCGACTTGGCAGCAGTCGACTTGGATGGAGGAGCGCTAGATGAATGCGAGCTGGCTTGCATCGGCAAGGGCTGGGCTTGTTGTGGCGGCCGACTGGATTCAGGAGGGCCAAATGACTTCGGCTGCCCTTGCGGTTGGGTCAGCAAGGGCTGGGCTTGTGGGCCGACTGGATTCAGGAGGGCCAAACGACTTCGGCTGCCCTTGGGGTTGGGTCGACTGGGTTCAGGAGGGTGAAACGACTTCGGCTGTCCTTGGGGTTGGGTCAGCAAGGGCTGCGGTTGCGGCGGCCGACTGGATTCAGGAGGGCCAAATGACTTCGGCTGCCCTTTAGGTTGGGTCGGCAAGAGCTGGGGCTGCGGCGGCCGACTGGATTCAGGAGGGCCAAATGACTTCGGCTGCCCTTTAGGTTGGGTCGGCAAGGGCTGGGGTTGCGGCGGCCGACTCTGTTGCAACGGCTGGGGTTGGGGGTCGCTGGGCTGCGACTGCCAGGGCTGAGATGGCGGTCGACTTGATTGCGGCGGCGGGTCCTGGTTGGGCCGAGTGGGTTGCGACGGCTCGGCTTGGGGGGGGGCCTTCCGGTTTGCAGCCTTGGCCATCTCGTTCTGCTTCCTCTTCTTGAAAATCTCCTTGGCCTTCGCTTCCTCAGTTACAACAACGACAATCTGAATCAACTCAATCACCAGAACCAAGTTGGATCCAAGGCACTCCATGGAGCCGAACGCATCTTCTCCAGTCGGCGCCAAGCCCCTTTTTCATGGCGGCGGCGACTGGACTGCTAAGCTCACTTAAAGGCTGTCGACGTGCCTCTGCTAGACATGCTGCTGATCGACTACTCAGTTTCTGCGCCATGCTGCCTGTCTGTCCGCACCCTGCCTCTGGAGCATCGACTGCAGGAATAGAGGTTAGCAACTCAAGCAACACAATCAATCGACCAGCAATGGCAGTTCAATGGTCAATGCACATGATGGCTCCTCGACGACCAAGTGCCAGAAAGAAGAGCAGCCCAGGCGCATGGTGCGACCTCGGCAGTTTAAGCTATTCAGGCTTCGTGGAAAATTTTAGGTTTGGGGTCTCGGGTCTAAGTTTTGAAGGTAGTCGACTGCTTGGCAAGATCTTACAGTGACGACTTTGTCAAGTGGAATTGCCCTGCATACCATAGTCTAGGGAATTGGGTCGCAGGATTGAGGGCTCGGGCTTGTGGGCTTGGTGTGTTGAGGGGCCGACGATATATTTAGCCGTGCGACTAGTTGAACACCCTGAACCTTGAATACCCTAAGCCTTGAACACCCTGACCCATGAAGTCTGAAAACCCTAATCCTCACCCGTGAACCCTGAAAACCCTGAACCCTGAAATTCAAGTTCCTGGGTTTAAGGTTTAGGGTATTCAAGGGTTTAGGTTATTTAAGGGTTTAAATTATAGTTTAATTTAAGGTGTATAGGGTTCATGGGTGTAGGGTGTAGGCACGGGGCTGTTATCTACGACTCCCCAGCTGAACCATGTGCAAGCTCTAAATACCCTGAATTTCTCAAGTTGGAAACCGACGATACTTAGCCGTGCGACTCAGTTAGTTGAACACCCTGAACCCTGAATAACCTAAACCCTGAACACCCTGACCCGTGAGCCCTCAACACTCTAGACCTTACCCGTTAACCCTGAATGCCCGAAGCCCTAAATATCCTGAACCCAGAAAGCGCTGAACTGGATATCCTGAGCCCTCAACTCCCTAGACTTAAATTAAACTCAAAATACCCTGAACCCTGAATACACTAAACCCTCAACACCCTGAACTCCGCACCCTGAACCCTGAGGAGGGGGGGGGCGAGGTGGCGGGGTTTTGCCTACTGGATTGGTTAAACTTAGGGGTTCGGGGACGACTGTGGGGATCGGGATGCAGCATCGACTGAAGCAGTCGCGTCCTTTCGGACGACGTCCTCGCGGACGGGGGGCTTCGACTGGGCAGTCGCGTCCTGACGGACGACGTCCTCTCGGACGACGTCCTCTCGGACGACTACAACTAGACCTGGGCCTACAACTAAGACTAGTTACCTGGAACATGCCTGGAGCCTCAACCTTTAACCTGTTGGACTACGACTACAATGTTCGACCATTCGGTCGCGTCCTTGCGGACGACGTCCTTTCGGACGGACCCTTCTTCGACCTTTCGGTCGCGTCCTAACGGACGACGTCCTATCGGACGATCTAGATAGACCCTTCACACTATGTCGACGTAGCACATAAAGCAAAGCGGGCGACTAGTTTGGCTTAAAGGCTTCAAGGTGCGACTTAAGTGAAGATTAGGGTCTTTGGAGTTTAGGGTTAAAGCTTAATATGATTTAGGGTTTTGGGCTCGGGTCTAGGGTTATAGGTTCAGGGTTTACAAGACATGCAAGCCCGGCCCGACAATCTTTACTATTTGAGCTTAGACTTACATTCAGAGTAATTTCCACACCCTGATTCCCGTCCTCGGAGGCCATGAACCCTGAACTAAAATCCTAAAGAACAAAGCCCCGGAATCGACTAAATTCGAGCGCTTTGCAGTCTCAGAATTCTTCGGTGTGGCGGTATGCCTCTCCTGTACGTATAGTGACTCTATGCTTATCAAAATTATTGCTTCGCTAGCTTTCGCCGTTGCTTGGATGCCATTCAGTTGCAAACACCTGGCTTAAAGTTTACGGTTTAGGTAGGGCTTGGGGTTTAGGTTTGAGGTTTAGGCTTTCGGGTTTTGAACCAGAGTTTAAGTCGACGAACAACAATAACCCACATCTCGCCTAAACCTGGCCTTCGTTTATATCGAAAAAGACTAAAGAAAAAGCAAAAGAATAAGGAGAAACTAACTATTTTGGTTCAAACCGCTGGGCATCAAATTTTTGTGACAATATCGACGAACAAGCACCACTGCTAGCATAACTGCTTGCCTGTGCCGCCCTTACCGGTTACAAACAAGAAGAATCTGCCGTCGACTGTGTTTTCGGGCAACATCTGTGAACTTTCTTTTCTTTTGCTCAAGTTGTAGGTTTCTTTGTCTCACCCAAAAATGGTCGCGGATCCACTTTTCATGGGGTGGCTCTAACTCGGACCATCAACATGCGGATCTACTTTTTGGATCCGGCCGGGGGTCTGGGTAAGCAAACTGGCGATCGAAGAAGCCTTTTCTGATCGTGTATAAGCTGGAGCGATTTCAGCCTGAGTGGCAAGGCAAAAGGCATGCATGTACATGTTAAGTCATCTGCACGGAAACTAATGCGATGTGGTAGCCACCCAGAGGCAAAGGAGCTTGACCTCCCAGCCTTTCGCGTTGAGCGCCGGGAACTTGTCGTCCGACAAGGAAAACTCGTCAATGCTCAGATAGTAGTTCTGCGACCGCACCCAGTCAGCAGCCATATTACACGCTCTTTGTAACTCCATGCCGCGGCCGAACATGCAGACCAATGCGCTCGCAACGAAGTCGGGACCGAATCCGCGATACGCGACGTGCAAGGTGTCGTCATATATCGACGAGTTAGAAAAACGGTCCATGCTTACCAGAGGCGGCGGAACCTGCAAAGAGTTCATTGTTTGACGAAATTCCTTAGTTCATTTCAGGCAGGATACATGTGGCTTCTGGGGTACCAGCGGAGACGAGACTAGTGAAGAACAAACCATATTGCATCAGGGCTCCGCGTTGGACTCATCGGAACCGCGCCAGCCCGAATCAAGATACAGGTTGAGGTAGTGCGTAGATCCCGGAGCCAGATATGTTTGGCCATCTCGCGGGTCCTCCGTGCTGGCGAGCCTGAAGGCACAAAGTTTAAAGCAACACAGCACCACTATGCAATGAATGCCATCATATATGACGCCCCGCATAATATGAGCCGTCTTCAGCAAAGCCACTTGCAGACATGGCACATCCTGCGCGTTGCAGGCAATCGCAATTCGCGCGAGATATAAAGAAGCTCTGTATGTATGTATGTATGTATGAAGAGCTATCTGCTGATTATTTGGCTCAGTAACTATGTAGCTGTTTAGTTGCTTACTTTCTATGGACTGATTAGATATTCATATATCTGTTTATTTCCTTATTATATCCAGACCGTGCAACAAAATGCGCGGCTCCTGTTTCCACGCTTGGCTCCATTTCCCTTCCAATGGCGAGGACTCGGTTGCCAAAACTGATCACGAAGCAGTAATATTGTGCGCTTTTGGACTGCTCATTTATGACCTCAAAATTATCTCAGTGGCGGACAATTTGAAAATTTGGCTATGCCATTTCGGATCTCCTTTGACACCGAAAAATCGCACTCGCCTTCGTGCGCCGCCAACCCGAACAGACCTGAGTCAAACAATGAGTAAGGATTGGCCTGTTTATGTAGATCTACTTTAACACGACAAGAAACAACGACTGATTTGCAGTGTTGAGCACAAATCCTTCAAGTCATTTGCCAGGATAGTCATAATCGCATCGATAGTTGTGGTTGCCCTGGGGAATTTTGTTCTCGAAACCAATAAATGACCAGGAATGGCACCTTGAAGGAGTGCAAACGATCGCAGCGAAGATGTAGTCTCACGCGCAAACAAATGTGTTTCAACAGCCGAGCTGCACATGGCCAAGCGGGTCATTATCGTGTCCTTGACGCAAGTAGCAAAGATATTAACGGCAACAGCCCATATTGATGAGAGTGCTTTAATTTGCAAACGAGGCACACCATGATTGTGAGGAAAGCTCAACGACAGCACCAAAAGATTTCGGTTCTTGAAATAGGGACCCTCGTCGCCGTGGATCCGCAGCAAAACATCCTCCGGACCTGAGCAGGCAGGACTGGCTTTATCGGCTATTGGAAACTGGTGCATCTCCGTGCAAACATATACACCGGCCTTCAGGCGATACGGACTCACGCAAAGAATCCCATTCGTTGATGACGTCCACCAGCCTAGAAGACCAATCATTGGGGCAGCACCCGTGCAAGTCGGTCGTTTAAACAAAACCATGGGCGCAGCTGCCGTTGTTCCTCCGTGCTCTTGCCATAGAGCACGTGGTGCAGCAGTTCAGGGTCTTTCTCTAACCACCGGAACCATTCACTGGGCTTGACAAAGCCTCAGACATTCCCGCATCACAGAGGACAGTGACAATATCCCACGGTTTCAAACAAAGCTTGGAACAATATTACTGGAAATGTCTGGAACCAAGAGTGCACTAGCAACAAGACCGGCAGGGATGGGATCAATCAGGCAGGACACTGAAGGACTTCACCCAGCTTCTTGCGTACTTGTACAGGCAAGGAAACTGTATGCACCTTCGGCAGGTCCTTTTGGATCTTCCGGTGGAAAGCGTCTTCTTTCCGGATTGTAGATAAGCGGCGGGTTTGAAAGTATTTCGACCCCTCTTCTACTGCAGCACCACACACATCGCCACAAAGCCACTTGATATCGGCACCTTTCTTGGCCAAACCACCCAAGACTGTGCCGGCCATTATTGGCGTTTGTAACATATGTTCCATGTTGGAGTAGGAACGATCATCCTTCAGATGTTCCGGGGCGTTCTCCAGCACGTCCGAGTTTCTGGGACGCTTGGCTGCACGATCATACAGTTTCTTCGCAGCCTTCTTTAGTCGAAGAGGTTTCGCAGAAGATGACGAAGCAGGCCTCATGCATGGTAACGTGCGCTAACTATACTCCCATGCAAAAAGCACTGAACGAGCCCAGGAGTGAAGCCAGGACACTGCTCATTGTCAGTGTCGGGCGGGCCACCTGCGCAATACTGACAGTACATACTAGCTTCCAGGACTACGGGAACGCAGGCGCTGAAGACGAACACATGAGCAAGCCCTTCATGTCATGAGTAGCCGGCATAAGCTCTTGTTTTCAGGCACGTCTTTCCCCAAGTTGGCAGTTCGCGAAAGCGGAAAGGCCCGGAAAGCCATACCCCGTGACAGTTCGCAGCCACCATCGTACGTAGTCGCTGCACTCATGCTGCCGGCATTTGAAAAACCCAGGGACATCTCAGCCAAAAGCGGCTCAGTCCACAGACTTGCCCACGCTTCGCGCACAGCTCCGGGCAAAGTCCTGGCATAGGGCAAAGACTATTTCCGACTCAGTGTTCAGCGACACCTTACGAGCTTCAGAGAATGTGTCCTCTTTGGTGTTGTAGAAAATGTACATCCGCGCACACGCCTGGCAATCTCAATCAGCGTGTGCATGGAAAAAAAGCAATAATGCAAACTGAAGCCCAAGCCTTCATCGCATCGACCCACGTGATCTCATCATCCTCCATGTGGAGACGTTTTTGACGTCCTGTGCACATGGTTTCTGCATGATTGTTGCTGAGTACACCCAGCACTCGAGTCAGCAAGTTTAAAGAGGATCCTGCCAGGCGCTCTCCAAGGCTGCCTTCGCCTTGTCGAGGTCTTCCACAGCCTTTGTGCTGGCTTCGTGGCCTTTGAGCTGGACGCACAGCTTCGCGTGTTGGCCTGCCTTAGATCAGTTGGCAGGATGAAGCAATCACTGCCAAAATAAGCCAAGCAGATGAGACAGCATGCATGCCAATAAGCCTGGGCACCTTTGCCAGAACGGCGCTTTCGACCAGCTTTTTCGTCTCGACGCGTCCAACGAGAGGAAACGCCACCTTGTCGAGCGTACTCAGCTTCGCCTTCTTGAGATCCCAAGTCGCCTTGGGATTGTCGGCCTTGGCATTCTTTCCCTTAGCTTTTGCCTTAGCCTTCGCCGTCGGAGTCACCGTTGGCTGCTGTGGCGTCTCCGTGGAAGGGGCGCTCGCCTGCTGCGTGGGCACACTCGAAGTCGAAGGCGCCGGGGGAACCTGCGTGGGCACACTCGAAGGCTCCGCGGGAGCACCTCGGAAATCGTGCCATAGATGTGTTAATTGTTTCCAGAGAAGCAAGAGAAACATCAAGTGACACCAAAGGTCACAGGACCACTCTCCTTAATTATTCAAGAAACCATCCATCAGCATCTTCGGCTTGACATCGACCGCGACGCCTTGCCTCTGACGCAAGCAAATATCATGGATTCATGGAATGCAAAATTGACAGACTTGAAGCTGAACTTGAAGCAAGGTGCAACTCTGCCAAGAGTTGCTTCGCTTCGGCCCGTGTGTCCGCGGCGAGCGGTACCACCTTGCTGCGAATCTCCTGGGATTTCGTCCAGGAGTCGTCCAAGGAGTCCTTTGTGACAAGGCGGCACACGCGTGCACCAGTCGATTTGAGGTTCGGATCCACTTTGGCACCTGGGCTTATATGTCACAGAGCAAGAGAATGCGACACAACAGAATGTCGTTGTCACACAATAGAATGAATGCAGCTTGGATATTCAAATCGAACTGCGTCCTTCAAGCTCCGCTTCCACCATGGCGGCTTTCGCCTTGGCCTCGTTCCCACGACAGCGGGCTAGAACATCTGAATCTTCTGCCGAGATGTAGTCGTGGACCGTGCTCGCCTTCCTCAGCTCACGTCATGGCACATATCACTTTTAAAAGGTCTTGCATGATTCTATCCCAAACGAAGAATCGGCAAATTGCGGGCTAAGTCCCCGTCTCCTGCAACTTTTCACTGTGGATCATCTCCACTGTGACAGATGCCACGTCTGGATGCTGCATCCATCGCTTCAATAGTTGCTCGCGCTGACTGCCTTTCGCATGCCATGCGACTATCATCTCATAAGAAGCACGGTTGACGTTCTGGCAACATCTGCGCAATGCTTGTCGAGCATTGCTAAGGGCCTCAGCTCAACATATCCGCACCAAAACCGCAACATTCCGACAGAGCACAAAGCACCTGAAATAATGGAATGCAAGCCACGGACTTGTCGTGCTCCTCCTCTTCGGTCGGCTCGGCGCTTGGGGCCTTGGGCACTTGTGGACGTGGCACGGGTCCTGGACTTGGCCGGAAGCTGGATTTGGCACGGAAGCTGGATTTGGCACGGAAGCTGGACTTGGCATGGAAGCTGGACTTGGCACGGAAGCTGGACTTGGCGCGGCAGCTGGGCTCTGCTTGGCATCGGAAGAAAAGGAAACCCTTCGCTCAAGGCCTGCGAAGGCAGGTCCTGAGTCTCCAGGATTTTGCCCTTTTCAATGCAGGAGGCCTTGCCACTTCAAGCTCAACATCCGCCGGCAATGGGCCATCACCGGACTCAAGTTGCCGCTTCAGCTCTGCCGTGCGGGCGCGGGCTGCCTCCAACTTAGCTTGCAACTCCCGTCGACGTTGCAACTTCTCCTCGCGAAGCCGCTCAGCCTCCTGCTGGCGAAGCCTATCCTGCTCCGCCGCTTCGCGGACCTTGCGCTCCTTCTCGCGACGCTCAGCCTGGACCGGCTGGGCAATCACCTGAGCTTCCATCAAAGCGTTCTCTTCCTCCAAAGCTATCCTCGACCTGGGTCTCGATGTTGTCCGGCTGCTCGGCATCAATGCGCTTGGTCTGTGCCTCAAGCGTCGCTCGCCGGGCTGCATCTTCGGACTCCTGCATGGCGCGAATATGGTCCTGCGCCTGCCGGGCTTCCTCTGCATCCCGCCCCGTGCCGCCTTTTCCTGGCGAGCCTTCTCTGCATTCGCCGCTGCAGCCTTCAGAACATCCTCAGCCAACTTGGCTGCCCGGGCACGCTGCTTCTCAAGTTGGGCCCCGGCTTCCCTCTCCAACTTTTCTTGCTCCTCGTAGTGTTGCTCCAGCTCCTTGTTCAGCAACTGTCAGCAACTCGTTCAAAGGAGCGTCGTCCTGTAGCCAAGCACAAATTGGTCATTTCACGTCACATGCAATGCTCTCGATTACTGCCAAAGTCACCCGACCTCGTCTTCGGGCGGGTTGACAGTCTCCGCACGGGGGAGCTCCTGGGTGTCTCCCTCGAGTTCATCTCCTCGAGCATAGACCCTATATATGGAGACCCCCACGCGCACGAACACACAGCAGCTTTTAAATGAAACATTCACCCATTCCGTCTGTAGTACGTGCAGCCAAGCAGCGGCGTCCATCAGTTCCTGCTTGCATGCCCTGAATCGGCTGCGCAGGCTGGCCTGCAGCAGCTGGCAAATGGCCCAAGCATGCACAGCACCGGTCCAGCTCCTGCCCAACCTCACGCCCCAAGTCAACGCAAAAGCAGCGACCCCCCCCAAACCGCACCCCCCAACCGATCCGCCCCCCCCTTCGCCAGCTGCTATATGCCTCTCCTACTCTCATGCATGACAAGCACGCTATGTGTCTCGTATCTGCATGCATGACGAGCACGCTGTATGTCTCTCGTATGTGCACACATGACGAGCACGCATGTGTGTCGTGCGTATGAAGCAGGCATGCATGTTGGCTCGCCGTTGCGTCGCACGTGCGAACACGATTATGATGAATCTGGCACCGCCGAGCATGCTGCACCCGCCTGAGCCTCCAGGTCATTGTCGAGGTGCTTCGCACCGGCCAGCAAAGTGCTGCTTGACCTATACGAGGCATAAATCATATATGGCTTCTGGGTGTGTGTTAGCTTAAGGCATCTGAAATCATGCACAGCGAGCTAATGTCGTGAGGCGCAGACATCTGGCTCTCGTAGGTGGACATGACAAAGCACTGTCCACCCGTCGTTGTTCGAGCCGATCGTCTCGCCGTGCTGAATAGTATCACAAATTTCGCGCATATTTTATCACGTATATATGTATATGTTGCTAGGGTTCGGCCATGTACGGGCGGTGTTCGGGTTCGGATTGTTCAGCTTAGTCCACATGGTACGGGCGTGTACGGGTTGTGATCGGGTTGTGTTCGGGTTGTGTTCGGGTGGTGTTGTTATTAAGTTTTGTATATGTTTTTAAAAAGTTTGGTGATAACGCATAGAAACAGTTATGAGCTTCATCATGTGCATGTCGCAACGAGATGATGATGGAGACTTGCAGTCATACGTACATGATGAGTATGCCAACACGACATCAGAATGGAGTTGTGTGCTATGTATTAGGCAGCATGTGTGTGTGTGGGGTTCGCATGAATGTGAGAAACACATTATACAGCTCCTAGGTATGTGATAATTGAACCGAATATTTTCAAGAGATCATTAAATAGAGTTCATGTGTCATGCCGAAACACCTAAAGCATATTTCTACATCATGCATTTCAGAG